>JAVJIF010008757.1:0-182876 GCA_038442645.1 Agave tequilana
AGTGCACTCAACTTACTATGAACACAACCAACAGATTGATAATATAATAGAGATTCACTACTGTAGGAACTGATAAAGTCTAAAGGAAAGAAATACCTGAAGATCTCATACTGGGGACAATCAAATCTGAAGGTGTTCCAATGATAGTACCTCAGTGTCACTTTCGGTTTCAAATAAATCTTCTGGGGGCTGCTCCTGAATCACCTGAGGAAAGAGTTGATGCGGGAATAAAATGAAGACCGGTGGGACACTCGGAGTGTAGATGAAGTCGGGATGGTCGTCTGAATAGACAATCTCATAGAGCTCGCCGTCATACTCTAGTAGAAGTGAAATTAGTTCGATCTCAAGCATGAATCTTCAAACCAAATGACTGATGTGAGTTGGATTGCTGTTGCTACTGCCGCTGCTCACTGTTGCTACTGCTGTCGCTGTTGTTGCTTGTTGCTGGAGCTGTTGCTTGCTGCTGTCGCTGCTATTTGCTGTCGACGCTGCTGCTGCTACTGCAGACTGCTGCTGTTGCTGCAGTTGGACTGCTGCTGCAGCAGTTGATTGCTTGCTGCTGCTGTGGTGATCTGCTGCTGCTGCTTACCCTGCTTGCTATTGCTGCTGCTGGTTGATGTTGCTGCTGCTGGTGGTAATGACCTTGTAGAAGAAAGGTTGTACGAGGTAGCGAAGAGGTTAACAAGAGGGAAGAGGATAGGGAGAGGAGAGTAAGAATTGCAAGAGATTAAGTTTCAGCTTCTTCATTCTTTCCATTCAATAGAAGAGTACAGATAAGAGAAACAGGGAGAGGGGAGGGCATTAGCAAGCAAGAAGGCTTTGTTTTTTTTTTAAACATTCATCCCCTTTCATAGAGTACACTCAGTTCCCTTATCAGATTACAATTTCAGTTCAGAGAACTGTCCCACTACAGGTTCAGTTTCAAAACTGTTTTTCAGTTCAGAAACTGAGTCAGTCCAGTTCAGTTCAGAAAACTGAACAGAACTGTTTTACACTACACCACTGAAATACACAATGAAATACACCATAAAATATACACTGAAATACATACTGAAATACAACTATAAATACTAGATATCAAGGCTTCAGAACCATATCCTCGAGCTCAACAAGTTGGTGCGTCGTCTGCGCTGAAAGACACGTCCGTAACGTGCACGTGCTCTGATGCCTCATCAATTCCCTCGGGGCAGGGAAAACTCGACCCCGTCGAGTGAATATCTTTGTTGCTCTCGTACTGCTCTAAAGCATCAGGATCCAGACACTGCACATCCTCTCGATCCAACCAAGTGTCGTCAGATTCAGATTTTCCTTTCCAATGGACTAAAATCGCCTAGTTCCCCCATCAGTAGTAGATATAATCTCATCATCTATTATTTTATCAATCTGTTCTGCTGCATAGGGTGGTAGATTTGGAAGTGGAGGTAAGGAGGGTCCCTCAAAAGTAAGGTCTTCGGTAGGCTCATCAAGTAAGGGGTTACTCGGATTGAAATCCGGACCTTTGTATACTACCAGATCTTCAACATTAAATATGGGACTAATACCAAAACCTTCAGGAAGGTTTAGAACATATGCATTATCATTTATTCTTTTCATCACTTCGAAAGGTCCTGCTCCACGTGCATGCAATTTTTTTACCGTTCCCGGAGGAAACCGTTCGGAACGAATCCGAACCATTACATAGTCTCCCACTTCAAACTCTGAACTTTTCGATGAAGATCAGCTCGGACTTTGTAGGCTGCATTACTCTTATTTATTTTGTTGCTGATTTCCTTGTGTAAGTCGTGAAGATGTGATGCAAATGCAGATGCAGACTCAGATGTCCTAGCATACTGACTCATAGGAATGAGATCTATTGGTTGTCTAGGTTTAAACCCATACACTACTTCTGCTGGACTCATGCCTATTGTCCTATTGATGGAATTATTATATGCAAATTCGGCAGTAGACAATTTCAAATCCCAATCCCTAAGATGTTCGCCAACTAAAGTTCGTAGTAGATTACCTAAGCTTCGATTCACCACCTCAGTTTGACCATCAGTTTGGGGGTGGAAGGCAGATGAATACTGTAGTTTTGTTCCAACTTGATGCCATAAGGTTTTCCAGAAATAACTCGTAAATTTGACATCCCGGTCTGACACAATGGTTTTTGGGAGTCCATGCAACCTCACAATTTCATTAAAAATAAGTTTGGCCACACGAGACGCATCAAAAGTTTTTGAGCAAGGAATGAAATGAGCCATCTTGGAGAAACGGTCAACAACCACAAGTATAGAATCGTGCTTTCTCAGGGTTTTCGGGAGTCCAAGCACAAAGTCCATGCTAATGTCTTCCCAAGGATGGTTTGGAACAGGCAGGGGCATATACAGACCAGTGTTCTGTTTTCGCTGTTTAGCTAACTGACATGTGTGACACTTGCCAACAAGCTTAACGTCTCTTTTAAGACTTGGCCAATAAAAACGATGTTCAACAGCCTCAATAGTTTTGTGATGCCCAAAATGACCGGCGAGACCTCCCGCATGCAATTCCCAGACCAGAAATTCTCTCACAGACGTTCGAGGGATGCATAACTTGCGAAATCGAAACAGATAACCATCTTGCAGAAGAAGCAAGCCATCTATTTCGCGTGTTGTTCCGCTCTTCAACAGAGTGAAAATTTCTTGAAAGTCAGGACATGACTCATACTCAGTTTTTATCTTCTCAAATCCAACCACTTGATTGCTCAATACTGTTAAGATGCCAAACGACGGCTGAGCGCCATCAGCAGCCTTGTTCTCAATTCCTGCTTTATGACGAAGAGTATAAGTATAATCTTGGAGGAATTCTACCCAACGGCCATGTCTACTGTTAAGCTTCTTCTGAGAATTGATGTACTTAAGGGCTTCATGGTCCGAAAAGATAACAAACTCTTGTGGGAGAAGGTAGTGGCGCCAATGACGCAGTGCTTGAATCACTGCATAAAATTCTTGATCATAGGTAGAGTACTTTAGCTTGGCATCATTCAGTTTTTCACTGAAGTAAGCTACCGGGTGACCCTCTTGACTTAAAATTCCACCTATGCCGATTCCCCGAGGCGTCACATGCCACTTCAAAGACTTTTGAGAAATCTGGTAGACGCAAAACGGGTGCTTCTTATTTTCTGTTTAATCTCTTGAAAGGCTTTAGCGGCACGCTTCGACCAATTGAATTCGCCACTCTTTAAACAATCAGTTATCGGAGCCATGATCGTGCTGAATCCCTTGATAAACCGTCGATAAAATGTGGCAAGTCATGAAAACTCCTAACATCTCTTATGCTTTGGGGTTCTGGCCACTCTTCTATGGCCTTGATTTTCTCCGGATCAGCGGATACTCCTCGAAGAAACTAAAAACCCTAAGAAAATAACTTTGTTGGTAAGAAAGGCACATTTCTTTGGGTTTGCATACAATTGCTCCTTTCTCAACACTCCACACACTTGACGTAGATGGTCTAAATGTTGCTCCTGATTTTTACTGTAGATGAGTATGTCATCAAAGTATACGACCAGAAATTTACCCATGAAGGGTCGCAATACTTAAGTCATTACTCTCATAAACGTATTAGGAGCATTTGTCAATCCAAATGGCATAACCATCCACTCATACAAACCATCCTTTGTCTTAAAGGCGGTCTTCCATTCATCACCAGGACGAATTCGAATTTGGTGATAACCACTCTTCAGATCAATCTTGGAGAATATTTTGGCTCCCGCCATCATATCCAACATGTCATCCAGCCGGGGAATGGGAAAACGGTACTTTACCGTTATCTTGTTGATCGCGCGACTGTCCACACACATACGCCAAGTTCCATCTTTCTTTGGCGTCAGCAGAGCAGGCACTGCGCAAGGGCTCATGCTTTCCTTTATAAAACCCTTCTCCAACAATTCGTCGACTTGCCTCTTCAATTCTACATGTTCGGTAGGATTCATCCTGTAATGCGGTAAGTTGGGAAGAGTCGCTCCTGGGACTAAATCAATAGTGTGTTGGATGTCACGCATTGGTGGTAATTGGTCCGGGAGATCTTCAGAAAGACATCAACGAATTCATCAATCACGGGGGCGACCTCACAAGGAATCGAGGTGATCGACTCTTTAGGGACTTCTCGGGCAGTGAGAATGATGACGAGCTTCCCTTTTGTCATCTCACGATCGATGTCCTTTGCACTGATCATGCTGATTTTTGTTTGCTTGACTGCAACTGATTTCTTTTCAATAACATTGTTCTTGGGTTGCAAAGGAAGCAACTTGACCTTCTTGCCCTCATGTTCAAAAAAACACATGTTCGAACGGCCATAAATGTGAACATCGTTATCGAATAGCCAGGGTCTTCTAAGGATAATTTGACCTACATCCATTGTTACCACGTCGCACCATATCTTGTCTTTATAAATAGTGAGCTCTATAGGGACAAGACACCTCTGCGTAACATTTAGTGCGGCCTCATTAATCCAGGATACTTTATAGGATGAGGATGGGGTTCAGCTTTCAGACCAACCTTATTTATAATCACCGAGGAGACAGCATTACAAACTCCCCTATCCACTATCACCTACAACTTCGTTCTCCAGTCTTGGTGAATGTGTGAAAAATGTTAGTATGTCTCCAGTCATCGCTAACCTTCGGCTGTGCCAAGGTACACCTGACTACGGATAATCTGGTGTACTCTTGTAATCGAAGACAGTTTAGCGTTGTTTTCTTCTTCCGTATTCTCAACAAAATCCTCTTCATCTTCATCCACTTGGTGAATGTACTCGTCACCTTCAGACTGAGGATAGCCTTCTTCGTCAATGAGGGCGATCTTGTATGGACTGGCACATTTGGCTGCTATATGTCCATAACCCTGACATTTATAACATTTGGTCTGAGGATAAGATTTGGGAATACTTCTTTCAATACCTTTACCCTTGTTGTCAGTCTGAGGTTGGGAAGAACCGGATGTAGCTCGGCTTTGAGAAGGCTGTAAAGAAGGTCGAGGGACACTAGCCTTATAGTCCATGAGTTTTGCTCGATTTGACTTCATCCAAGTCTTGCACTAGGGCATAAGCTTTCTCCAAAGTGTCACGTTTCTTGCGAAGAGTTCGCTCCTAAGATCTTCTCGCAATCTAGCTCTAAATCTAGAAAGGACTGCATAGGAGTCTCAGTTTCAAGCATGCTACACCTGATGAGGAACTCGTCGAATTTGGCGATGTATTCCTTGGCAGACTTACTCCCTGGTAGAATTGGTTCCACTTGTCTAACAACCTCGGATAATAAGAAGGTGGGAGGTATTTTTGTTTCAGGCTGGGTTTTCATGTCACGCCAAGTGCCAATAGGATGCTCTCCTCTTAACTCACGGAGAGTTTCAAGGTTACCCAATATTGACTAGCTTGCCCAGTTAACTTCATGGCGGCAAAAACTGACTTTTTCGCTCTTCCGACATTGAGTACCACTTGAAATAACGATCCATTTCTTTTATCCAATCCAAAAACAGTTGTGGTTCCAGTGTACCATCAAAAGAAGGGGCATTGATTTTGATATTCCTTACAATACGTTCATCCGGATCTCGCTCATTCCTGAAAGGCTGAAGGTTTCTATGATGGGGAGTGTTCAGGATGGGTGGAGTAGGTGGGTCGGTCACGATTCTGTTCAAACTCAGCTAATCGAGCATCCACCACAAGTTGGAGTTTGACCTGGTTTTGTTCAACAGATATAAGGCGACTCAGAACTTCTTCCAACTTCTGGAGGACTTCAGAATTCATTATAGCGGCCTGGGATTCACTAATCTCGTCAAATTGGTATGATCTACCGCTACGAGTTGGCATATACTAAAGGACTGACTATGGATTAAGCTTACTACCAAATAAAAATGTATGAATGCAATTTTTTTTAAAAAAAAAGTGTAAGTTCTACATGCAATGCCCATTACTAAAGTCTATTGGATGCAGCCTACGCACGATGATTAAATTTCTAGCCTAGAACGCGGCTCTGATACCAAAAATGATGTGAAACGGTGTGTACATGTGCGGAACCCAGCAACAAAGTAAATAAAGTACGTTTCACCAACAAAGGGATCGATCTAGACTACAAGTTATCAGCTTGAAACAGTGACTAATGTTTATTGTAAGAAATTGCATAAATACAACAGGATTCAGATGAACTGATGAAAGATTAATGACAATGCGCTGAGATGCAAGTCCCACATGTAATGTTCATATCTACAGATACAAGATCACAAATAGTGCACTCAACTTACTATGAACACAACCAACAGATTGATAATATAATAGAGATTCACTACTGTAGGAACTGATAAAGTCTAAAGGAAGAAATACCTGAAGATCTCATACTGGGGACAATCAAATCTGAAGGTGTTCCAATGATAGTACCTCAGTTGTCACTTTCGGTTTCAAATAAATCTTCTGGGGGCTGCTCCTGAATCACCTGAGGAAAGAGTTGATGCGGGAATAAAATGAAGACCGTGGGACACTCGGAGTGTAGATGAAGTCGGATGGTCGTCTGAATAGACAATCTCATAGAGCTCGCCGTCATACTCTAATAGAAGTGAAATAGTTCGATCTCAAGCATGAATCTTCAAACCAAATGACTGATGTGAGCGTTGGATTGCTGTTGCTACTGCCGCCGCTGCTCACTGTTGCTATTGCCGCTGCTCACTGTTGCTACTGCTGTCGCTGTTGTTGCTTGTTGCTGGAGCTGTTGCTTGCTGCTGTCGCTGCTATTTGCTGTCGACGCTGCTGCTGCTACTGCAGACTGCTGCTGTTGCTGCAGTTGGATTGCTGCTGCAGCAGTTGATCTGCTGCTGCTGCTGCGGTGATCTGCTGCTGCTGCTTACCCTGCTTGCTATTGCTGCTACTGGTTGATGTTGCTGCTGCTGGTGGTAATGACCTTGTAGAAGAAAGGTTGTACGAGGTAGCGAAGAGGTTAACAAGAGGGAAGAGGATAGGAGAGGAGAGTAAGAATTGCAAGAGATTAAGTTTCAGCTTCTTCATTCTTTCCATTCAATAGAGAGTACAGATAAGAGAAACAGGGAGAGGGGAGGGCATTAGCAAGCAAGAAGGCTTTGTTTTTTTTTTTAAACATTCATCCCCTTTCATAGAGTACACTCAGTTCCCTTATCAGATTACAATTTCAGTTCAGAGAACTGTCCCACTACAGGTTCAGTTTCAAAACTGTTTTTCAGTTCAGAACTGAGTCAGTCCAGTTCAGTTCAGAAACTGAACATAACTGTTTTACACTACACCACTGAAATACACAATGAAATACACCAAATATACACTGAAATACATACTGAAATACAACTATAAAGACTAGATATCAAGGTTTAGAACCATATCCTCGAGCTCAACAAGTTGGTGCGTCGTCTGCTGCGCTGAAAGACACGTCCGTAACGTGCACGTGCTCTGATGCCCTCATCATGTTGTCTGCCCTTTCCCTCTACCCTACGGCTCTACTGTCGACACCACCTTCTCCTTTTATTTCTGTCAATTCCTTTTATCATTATCTCCTCTATTGCCGACACCCTCCCCTGTGATTACGGAGTTTGTCAAAGCCCTCTCTGAAGTCCTCCCGAACAAGGTACCACCGACGCGTGATATCTAACACGCTATTGATTTAGCCCAGGAGCTAGTCTTCTCAGCTTGCCATACCATAGGATAGAACCTATCCTACGTACTGAACTTTGAACAACAAGCTGATGAGTCACCGCTAGAATTAAGCAGCAGTGCCTTATCCCAATAGACACTTACATTTACGAGGACAAGTTCTGGTGCGAAGTTGTGACTAAGAATGTGGATCCGATCAAGGGAGTTACCATCTATGGTCGATCCGAACCCGAAGACTTGAGGGATGCCGTTATGGGAGAACCTCACATTCTGCAGATTATCAACTTTTCCTCTCTTACGGCTAAACAGAAGGGTGTTTTCACTCGGACTTTACCTGTTAAAGTATCTCTTGTCATCATTAATAAAGTAACATGTAAACTATCACATACATTTATGTTGGTATGCCTAATAATCTCTTTTGATAGAGTTCATGAGCATTGTTGACCCATTGAACCAAGTGCCTAAAAATTTTCCGTCTAATAAGGAGTTAAGTGACCCTTTTGCATATGTAGGCACTAAAATGGGCTCTCTTTTACTATTCATTTTAGAATATTCTAAGTCTGCATATCTGAGTCTGCATATCTGAGTCATATTTTCACACACGTGTACGAAATATACATGAGAAATCAGTAATATATTTGAACGAAGAAACACTAACTGTAATTTATGAACTTGTGTCAGGAAATTATTTAAAACTTTTAGTGTTGATAACTTATAATGGTTCGGATTCGTCCGAAACGGTTTTCCTGAGAACTATTAATGATTTGCATGTTGTAGTAGCAGATTTTTTTTTAAATATTGTAGAAATCAAATTACAATATTCATGTTATATATCTTTAAAAGATTTTGAAATTAGTCCTATTTTCAATGTTGGGTATTCAGTGGATTGTAAGTATTTGATTTTAACCCTAACAATTCACTGATTGTAAACCTTTTCTGAGCTATTTTCTTGAGAGTCCCCACATTGAGTCCACTTCCAGATATTTAACTCAATACAATAGTGAAATTTAATAAAATTTTAGATGATTAAATTATCTGGTATATTCTAATGATATCTGATTGTTTGAAAATGACTATTACTTATTGAGTGGTGAGTTGCAGTAAATAGACGCAAATTGTTAGAGCATGAGGAGATCCTTTTATACTGAACTTGACAGAGTCGAGTTTTCTCCCATACGGAGAGAATGATGCAGACATCCAAGTAGCTAATATTTGATTCTAGTGGAGTCCAAGTCTGTATCTTTTTTTTAATGCAGAGTCTACTGTTTTTGTCTTGATTTTTATTAGTAGTATTCTTTTTAGTCCCTCATCGAGTATATGGAGAAAAGCCAGAGTCTGTAGGCCTATTTATGGTAAGGCATTGTATTAAAAAAATAATGAAGATTATTGAATAAAATTTGAGTGTTTTCTTATGAAAAATCTCTTTGTGAATCTGAGTGTGAAATCCAATTCAAAATTTTGTTTGGAGTGAAACCAATTTTAGTTATTCTTTCTTATCTTCTCTTCAGAATCTATCCCAATTTCAAATCTATATCCTCTCATATCAACTCTCAGCCAAATATCAAAACAGAAAAAAAGAAACAAGATATAAAGTCAAAATCCCCCACCAGCAGTGTGCTTCTTCTCCCCTAGTCCCTACAAGCACGGACCCACTCAACTCCCATTTCCTTTTTCCACAAAATTACAAATCAAAACATAAAAAGAAACCCACCAACCCCACTTGCTTCCCTCTGCTCTCCCGGCCTTCAAGTGAGCCCCACCCACTCCCCTTCTTCCTTAACCTCCCACAAACACAAAGAACCCAACGACAATACCTCCGCCTGCGAATGCCAACACCCGTAACTCAAGCTCATCAACATCCTCAACCCAACGACCTCTTCCCCATGACCTCATCATCTACCCGGGTGCCCTCCTCGTCGACTTCGTCTCCGACTGGTCCTCACCACCTCCGAAGTGCCCCGCCTCCCTGCTGCATCCTCTCTGCGCAAGCAGAACCCAAGGCTCTGCCGCCTCCTCTCTGCGTGAGCCAAGGTGACCCCATCCTTACCACCTGCCGCCTCCTCTCTGCGCGAGCACTTCCATCCTCCTGATCGAGTGCATCTCCCTCAACGCGAACACTGAGTGAAGACATAAAGAGCAACCCCTCATCTCAGTTCAGTGATCCTCCCGCAGCATCTTCAACCACAATATCATCAACATCATCAGAAGTAGATGAAGCAAACGGTGAGTTACGAGCATCAAAGTTCAGTCACAAGATCAACAAACAAAGAAGCTTCTGAATCAACAGGAAATTCCCAACAATCATAGTAAAAGACTACCTGTGAACATAACTTCTCAGTAAATAATTTTCTATTTCAGCAATTGGATATTAGTTGGATTACACCACACTTCTAGTCTCTACAGTTTTATTACTATTTCCTGTTTTCTATCATAACTGTGAGTGTGCGTGATTCTGCTAACACTTGTTATCTATTGTTATTGATATTGCAAGTAGGATTGTTCAAATTAACTGAACGTTGTATTTGTCTTCTTGAGATTAGATTTTTTTCTGAACTACGCTTGCAAATCAATGGTTAAAACCCATCTTGTGATATTACTAGTTTTAAGTGATTTCTTACCAAGATCGTTAAATTTGGTGAAACATTGCGGAATTCAATTTTATCACTGGTCATTAACCACA
Organism: Agave tequilana; assembly: GCA_038442645.1. Lineage (NCBI taxonomy): Eukaryota > Viridiplantae > Streptophyta > Magnoliopsida > Asparagales > Asparagaceae > Agave > Agave tequilana. Next base: position 10,295 of record JAVJIF010008757.1, read on the forward strand.
CCATAGGTAACCACACCATGAGTCTCTGTTTCACATCACCCTTTCTCAAAACATCACATTCATTCTAATTTCTAACTTTCACCTGACATTTAATTAAATACTTGACTGTTACATGGAGGAAATTCTATGTTTTTGTTGGAGTATTGAAAAAGACAACCACTCTATATTTTATGTTAGCAGATGATGACATCCCAACCTAATCTCAAGAGTGAAAAATAAGAATCTTATAAACTGCTAGCAAAGGAGAGAATGAAGAAATTCCAGTAGTAGGTTATTGTACAACTGGCTAGTTTTGCCCTTTTACTCTTCCATTAACTAGTTGCATGTTTATCTATTGTCACAGTAGCTGTACATTAGAGCTATTAAGCAGTGTGCTGCAGACACTTCAGATATTGTCTTAAGGCCAATCAACATATTGATTGCTGGTCTATGGGAGGTGACATAAGTATACTGGACATAATTCTTTGTACTTATCTTATTCTATTTGAGATTGATGCCAATTTGTGTTATTGTTGTGTTGGGAAAGAATGGGGTCTTTAAAGCCGAAGTTATCTAAAAAGGGAATAAAGAGATCAAAATTTATTTATATATTTCTTGAAGGGTGGAAACACAGATGTTGAGGTGCACCATGGCCTATTTGCTTGCATGCAATTGGGGGGCCTAATTGCAAGCCCCTTGCCCCATAATTGCAAATCTTTTGTGTGGTTTAATTAGAGCTGAAAATCTGATTCTAGGCCCATTTGCATATGTGTGGCCCACAAATATGCCCAACTGCAACTGATATTTACAATATTGCTTGTCAATTTTGTAAGTTGGAGGCTGGGAAGCTTGCAGTTGAGGATGCGTCTCTCTCCCCCCAAATAATTCTCTTTCTCCCCATCTCTCAACAACCTCTCCTCCTTCGCCAATCGCCATTATCACCGCCTCTTTCCCCTCCGCCAGCCGACAACCTTTATCCTCGGGCTTCCCCCTCCTCGTTTGGTCAAATCCTGCCACAACCACCCTTGATTCCCCGTATGCCTCTCCCATCAATTCTCAGTCTCTATGCCCATCACCCAGAGGAGAACCCATCCTTTCTCCCTCTTTGTAGAATTTTGTTGTGTTATGTGTAGTGTGTAAGTGTACATGTGAATGTGTTTGTGTTTGTGTGTGGGAGTGGATGGCTGTGAGTGAGAGAGTGTGTGTGTGTACGAGATCTCTTGCTTCAGTTTTTCGTTTTTCTCAAAAAATTCTACAAACATCCCCTACAGATTTTCCATCGATGATGTCCAAAATCTGTCGGGGATGTTTCTGGACACAGCGTACAAGGAAACATGAGGAAAAATGAGAATATGTATTTAAGATTAATTAATCTTACAAAGTTGTATTGTTATCATGTAATTTTTATTAATGGATTAATGCTTTTCTTTTTACATATTATTTTAATAGAGTTTGTGTTTTAAATTTACTTACTTGAAATGTTTAGTCATGTCTTGCTTAGAATTTCTGGTAAGCAAGCAAACAAACAAACAGACAAAGAAATTTGGGTTTCCTATTTTAGTTTACAGTCGTATCAAACACTATAATTGGCAATATGGGTTTCCCAATTGCACTTGTACATTGCCAACCAAACACTTGGCAACCTACTTGCGTTAACTACTTTTACAACAACCCATTTTAAGAAAAATATTTTCCCGCTTCCCACTTGCACTTGCAGGCAACCAAGCAAACCCTATTTTTTGATGAACTGATCAAGAGGTAAAAAACTAGAAGTTGGTTATATTTTACTTGTCTTTTGTTTCCTATCTCTTTTTGGGACAGTAAGTTATTTGGAGCCATGCACACGACTTAAACTGGAATCACCTTTAGGGACAATCGCTTTTTGAGAATCTTACTCTCATCTCACAAGTGACGTGTGTTGCAAATGAACAAATACAAATAATGCTTGAGGCTTTGAGCCTTTTTTCGCTTTGACTTGAATTTACACATTTGACCGCTTAGGAATTTTATTTTCATTCAGTGAGAAGTACTGAGGCTAGTTCATTTTGTGGTATGTTTTGGTAGTTGACAATGAAAGATTGCACAATAACATAAATATGCATCAATATTGGGAGAATACGCAAACTTATTTCTTCTATTGCAAATAAAATCTGGTAATATTGTGGTTTCATATGGTTAGTTCACCATCTAAAGCCCTATTTGAAGATATTTTTTAATCGAGGAATTTTAATATATGTACAAGTGATAGTATTATGAGTTTTTCTCTCGATTAGGACACATACAATACTCCAAAAACACTTCTTCATTTCAACCGTCCCTTTTTGAGTCAATGACTAGCATCCTCCTTAATTCCACTAATAATCCTCTTTGATCTACGGACAATATTGTTCTCAATTCTACCATCATGACAAATGATTCCAAAGTAGAGAAAATGACTACTCCAAGGTATTTCTTGTCCATCATCAATCTGCACTGTACTCATTTCTTCTTATATTTTTGCTAAAGTTGCATTATGTATATTCTATTTCGTCTTTCTGATTCTAAACCCTTCAGGCTTTAAACCTTCTCTCTACCTTCCTTCTTTGGAAAATTTCCCTTCTTTAGGCTCATCAATTAGTATGCGCAACGAGACTTCATGAATATGCCCAAGTGAGTTCATCCACTACAAAAGCATGGAGATAAGGTTTTAATGTTGAGGCTTGGTGTAAGCCTAATAGGAAATGTTTTAATCACATCAATATGACTACTAGGCACTTTTTTGATTTTTCTTTTTTAGATCCCACCACATTATCTTCCTAGAGACCCTACCATAAGCTAATTCAATGAAAAGAAAATTTGTAATCTCTGCCTTTTGCTCTACATCTCTCCATGAATTGTCTTAGTTGAGCAAAAAGTCTCCCTTCACTTTAATTTTGGGTGAAAATTAAGAAAGTACTTTAACAGATTCCATTTTTGCTTTTCTTCTTTGTTTCTCTTCTAACATTTATTAGAAGCCAGCCCCCTTCCTAAAAGAAAACAGAGACACAAAACACTGGGGTGGGGTGTCTCAGAAGCAGGCTAAAGTTATATTAAAAGTAAAAGAAAATTCATGTTTCGATCCTGTCAGTTATTTGTTGTTGTCCAACTTTAAGATCAACTAAGAAGTATTTCTTAATCCAGGACTTGCTTCATGTGGGATTAAATCTAAAATCCAAAAGAATTTAGAAGAATATTGTTGATCATAGGAATGTTGGTCAGTATAGTGAACTTAAACTAGTCCTTAATCTTGTATGTAATAAGTCGATCACTAATTGGTTACACAACGAACTGACATCTATTTCTCTTTCTTCTTTGTAAGGAAACACATTCCCTGACTTCCATCTTCCATTAAATGTTGAAGTTTTCTTTTATGTACTGGATTTTTATCCTCTTCTTTCTTCCTAATTATTTTGGTATTAAAATATATAATGGTTTTCCTTAAGTATTTCAATTCCTGCTATAAGCTCTATATGCTAAGTTGTGGATTACTTGGCATTTTACATAAGTGTTATTTTCTCTCTCCCAGGCTTTTGTTGATAGTGGGGCACAATCGACAATAATTTCAAAAAGCTGCGCTGAACGTTGTGGGTATGATCTGCTTTTTCTTCTTAAGATGATCCATTGTTAATGTTCATATATTTGAAATGCACATCTGCTATGCAAATTTGCTAGAAAACAACGGGGACCACACATATAATTCCAGTGTACCCCACAAACATAGTGACACACATGCAGTCACATGTGTGCATCCACCACCCCCCACCATTGAGAAGAAAAAGAAAAATAAATGCACGCCCTACAAGCCCAAAGTTGTGATGCTTCTCACATGTTTGGGAGGTGTTTAGGCTGTGTTCAATGAGTGCCCAACCTTTGTTAAGGTCTATGTGTTTATTTTAGACTACACATGAATCTGGCATGTTCAACATGCAATATTTAGACTTCTTAAAAGTAGACATGGGTCTGGCATGCAATTAGTTAGTTAAACCAACATACGTGTAGGCAAGTGTGATGCAAATGTCTGTGTCAAATCACTTATTAGATATGAGCACGAACATGAACATGAGGCCCACTTTGAAATGTCCTTCCTAGATCATATGTAGACAATACTCTCATGGATGCACGTGATACCATGTGCACATGATGCAATTTTGTGCAATACAAGAGGGAGTTTCCTTCTTTGATTTTTTTGATAGCTACATGGATTTAGGATTAGTTGGTCAAGGAGAAATCCTTGATTAGGAAAAAGCATCATTGCAAATACTTGTCACAAGATCTGAAGTTGTAGGAAATGTGTAAATAATACAAAGAATTGAGTTATTGATTAAAATTTTCATGATAATTTCACAATTCAAATTTAACACACAAGTGCTGCTAGAATCTTATGGAGAAACAATTATTAATTAAATTCCGTTGAAGAAAATTTAAGGTTTTGCTACCTTTATTTACTTGACTAGCATAAAAATCAAATAATTTTTCAATGCAGTTGACTAGCATTTCCGATCCTTTTATTTACTTTTGCTGCCAATGACAATGAAAATGTAGACATTTAAAGAATGGAAGATCATTTCAAGTGGCCTGTTATCATTTAACAAAATAGTTTTTGCTCAGTTTTTGTCAAGATGTGATAATTGAGGATTATAGGGATGATTTGGGGGCAATTGGGTGTTGGGTCGGTCTACCTTTATTTACTTGACTAGCATTGTTAGTGGTGGCTGTGGCAATACGATCTTGTTAATAAATCAAAAATTTATTCTATTAGAACAAATAAAATTAACAAATACTTACAATGAGTCACCAGATTTTCCTCTCTCGTCTAGATCTGATTTAAGCGCGGCTAGCATCACGAGCTCCCTGACCAATTTGATCGAGGCGGAGCGTCCACTTCTTGTAACCTAAAACTAGCTTGGTAGATGACAGGAGAAGGAAGAATGAGAGGTGATTCGATGGGAGAGAATTAAAAATTCATTTCAATCCACAAGCTCCTCTCTTTACATAATCAACCTTTTCATCTTATCGCATTAATGAATTATATTTCATCTAATCACTTGATCTCATCCGATCACACTAACATAATATCTTCTCACAAGATTTGAGAGTTTTTAATTCTTTTTCTTATACGCCTTATCTAATTATTTGAATCTCTCAAATCTGGTGAGGAGATTATCCTACTATAATCGGATGAGATCAAGTGATTAGAGGATCTAAATCATTATGTTAGACAAATATGATAAGATTAGATGAAAGGTTGATTATATAAAGAGAGGAGCCTGTAGATTGAAATGAATTTTTTTAGTTTTCTCTCTTATATATCTCTCCTTCCTCCTCTTGCCATCTACCAACCTAGTCTTAGGTTACAAGAAGCGGAGGCTCCACCTCGATAAGATCGCGCGAGGAGTTCGTGTTACCAGTTGCGCCTAGATCAAATTTAGGCGAGAGGAAGAAAAATTTGCTATTCGTTGTAAGTATTTGTTAATTTCTATATGTTCTATAGAATAAACTTTGGATTTATAACTAGATTGTATTGTCACTTCCGCTGCCATTAACAAGATATGAAGTTGTAGGAAATGTGTGAATAATACAAAGAATTGAGTTATTCATTAAAATTTTTATGATAATTTCACGATTCAGGTTTAACACACAAGTGTGGCTAAAATCATGATGGAGAAACAATTATTAATTAAATCACGACGAAGTTCCAGACTCAACATTGAATAAGTTACCCAGTCCTAATGTGACCTGATCTCTAAACCCAATTATCCCAATGTAAGCCGAACCCAACTAGATTTAGGGCCTGTTTGTTTCGCCACAAAATGTCGCAAGTCGCAAGTCGTAAAATGAGAATGAAAAATGTGAACTGTAGCGGGGAAAGTATATTGTGTTTTATGATGTTTGGTTGATAAAGTAAAACTATAAATGAGAAAGTATATTGTGTTTTACAGTGTTTGGTTGGTAAAGTGAAAGTGTAAATAAAAAGTATATTGTATTTTATGGTGTTTGGTTGGTAATGTAAAAGAGTAAGTAAAAAAGTTTACCACAAAATTAACTGTAGTAGTGATTTAAATATTATAAATACTATTAAATTAAAACTATTATTGCAAATTAAATTGTATTAATAAATTTGAGATAAAATATTAATAATATTAATATTTTATTTATAACAATAATATTAATAAAATATTAGTATAATTAGTAAAATATTACTAAAATATTAACTAAATAAATAATATAAAATTTAAAAAAAAATCTAAAGAACATTAATAAAATTTTAAGAATACTAATAAATCATAAATATTAAAAAATCTTAAGAAAAATAATAAAATATAGTTATGATATTATTATTAAAAAATACTTGAGTATTATTATAATATTAAATTTTATTATAATATTATTGTAACATTATTAACAAAGTAAAATATAATTATAATTTAATAATAAATTATTATTATAATGAATTATTATTACAATACTAACATAATAAAATATTAATATAATAATAAAGTATATTATAATATTAATAAAGTAATTATTTATATTAAAAAATAATTAAATATATAGTAATTTTATATTAAAATATAATATTGTTATATTAATAAAATATTAACTCTAAATAAAATAATAAAAAATTGGTATAAATATGAATAAAATAATAAAGTATTAAATAATACTATTAAACAAAATATTAAATTAAAATAGTAAAATATTAAATATTAAAATAATATTAGAAATAATAAAAAACTAAAGATTAAAATATAAAATAATTAAATAATTAAATAAGAAATTGAACGCTATTAAAAATATTAAATATTTTATAATATTAAATTATATATTGATTGTCAAGTAACTGCTTTGAGCTACAAGTGTAATACAAGTGGGATTTACATGATCACAAAATTAACTGTAGCAACTGCAAGTGAAAATGTGGGTGTAAAAGTAAGATTTACATGACCACAAATTTAACTGTAGCAACTGCAAGTGGGAAAATGAGAGTTGCATTTTGCAACTTGTTTTTTAGCGAAACAAACAGCGGAAAACGAAAAAGAAGTTTTACGACTTACGATTTGCGGCATTTTGCGACGAAACAAACAAGTATTGTTTGTTCAAATGCTTTCTTTGTCACTGTTCGTTATCTGCGAGAGAGAGGTCCGAGGGATTGCTCCCCCTGTGCTGTTACTCCGTCAGTTAGAGAGAGGTTGAGGTAAAGAGAGAGATCAGTTTGAGAGATCAAGAGGGCTCTGTGTGTGTGATCAAGGTAAAAAGAGAGATTTGTTTGAGACAGGACCTAGTATCACTCTTCGTCTTTCAAGACAGCCTTTGAAATCTTTTTTTTCCCTCATTCTTCTTCATCCTCTTCTCCTTTAACGTCCTCTCCTCGACCATCTGACTCTCGTTTTGTTCAAAAGCTCATTCATACCTGGTACATATTAGATATTCTTTTTACTGAGATACTACTGCTCAACGTAGCACTTTTCATCTAGATCGAATCAAAGCGTTCCAATATCATTTGTGTCAAATGAAGAAAATGATTATCCAAAATGTTCAATTCTCCATGATCTCAGAACAAAGGTCCAATTAAGGCAACTTTTGCTCTCAAAATTCTCAATAAATTATCATTTGGAACTTTTAATTTTTATAAGAAGAATAATCAGTAAGATTTGAGAAGCTCAATGCAGAAAGCAACTTCATCTAGCTTCTTATTTGGACGGCATTCCTATCCATGACATTGCCACTACAAAAATTTAAAGCTTGACAGATCTTGGTGATATTTATATTAAAGAACACTAGGATTGCCAAAACAAAATCTGAAGGTAATCTTATTCCAACCAGTAGTGTGATCAAGTTCTTAAGAGAACTTTGTGAAGATAATATAGTAAAATTGTTCTTGGGAGTGGAATAGCTTATCTGAGCGGTAAAAGGGAAAAGATTCAAAGCAGAATTCATTGATATTCTTGAATTCAGAAAACATCTGAAAAAGGGTTCGGTTTCTGTGCTCTATCTTAATAAAGCAGGACTTGAACAATATGGTGATGATATTCCAAATATATGCAAAAAGGCAATTATTTGAAACCAAAAGGTTTTAGAATGCTTCAAAGTCACTATATGGAGCCCTTGAGAGGAGAAGTCTTGAGCTTTTCAGATTATTTCAGATGTAGAAATTAGAATCTTTTCCTCAAGAAGACCATCAGTTTCAATACGCATTGAATAAAGACAGGTTCTTCCTTCAGTAGAAAAAGAGCTTCTTGCCTATGATTTCCCCCCTCAAATTTATGAATTGCAACAAAAGAGAAAGATAAAAAGATGGGGTAAATACACAACCCCCCTAACGTTTGGACTAAGTTTAACGATACCCTCTAACCGTTCACTTTCCCCTATTCTGCTGTTAAATCTCTAACTTTTGTTAAATTTTAATTTTTCATTGATGAAATTTCCCTTTTCAGACTAAAAACACTTTCAACTTCACCAAATCCAATTCTTTTCCTCTCCTTCCACAAAACCCAATTCCTTTCCCTTCTTCCACAAAACCCAATTCCTTTCCTCTCCCCCCCAAACCCTAATCCAATTCCTTTACTCTCTTCCTCCCCAAAATCCAATTCCTTTCTCCTCGTGCCCAAACCCTAACCCAGTTTCTTACTTTTATCTTACAAACCCAAACCCAATTCTTTTCCTCTCTTCTTTCACAAAACCCAATTCCTGTTCTCTCTGTCCCAATCCCAAACCCAAGCCCAATTCCTTTCCTCTTTTCTTCCACAAAATTCAATTCCTTTCCTCTCTTCTTCCCCAAACCCTATTCCTTCCTCTCTCCCCCAAGTGCAAACCCAATTTCTTTCCTCTCCCCCCCAAACCTAAACCCAATCCCCTGTTTCTCTTGATCTGGTCTGAGGGCCCCTCTCTTTCTTCCTCTCCTTCCTTCACTGTCCTTATCTGATCTAAGTCTTGAAGGTGGAGAGAAGCTACAGAAGAAAGAATTGAGTTATATCCTTGAACTAAGAATTGGAAAGGAAAAAATAATTTATATTTCAAGAGAGAAGCTAAAAAGATGTCTGTAATTCAAGCGCTCTAAAACTCGTATTGCCATTAACTGTTACGATCAACTTTTTATCCTGTTTTGGATATGTAGAGTTGAGAGATGAATAATGATCAATGTAAATTATATTCACAATTTCCATTTTGTCAACCTTTCTTTTTTAGTAAAGGTTTTTGGCACTTCAAATCCATGAGTAGCTAAAGGCACATTATTCAGATAGTTTCTGCAATCTAATTGTTCTTGGGGTTAGGGCAAAATTGGGTGTGATGGACTTTGGATTTGGGGATGAAGAAGAAAGTTAAAACTGTAATCTTATAAAAAGGGCATTTGTGTCATTAGACAATTCAATTTTAATAGGAGCTAAGGGGTTGACGGCAGGGGGAAGTGAACAAAATGGAACGTTAGAGGGTATTGCTAAACTTGGTCCAAACGTTAAAGGGTTTTCTATATTTACCCTGATAAAGATTGAAAAATCAAATATCCTTTTCAACAAAATTAAAGAATAAAATAGACAGATTTAAAAACATCAAGAGATAAAATAATTCATAAAATCATTCTATAGAGAAGGAAAATTTGGACCAGTAGCTCTTAGAGCACAAGGATATTCGGATATCATGCAAACTTCTATATAGTCAACGCCAACAAAATCAAATTCAGTTGGTTCTTAAATGAATGATTTTAATAGAGCTACCTGTCTGCATGCTATATATAAAAAGGGAGTGTGGCTGAGTTAAAACGTTTTGTTGTTCTTCAGGTTATTGAGACTTCTGGATCAGCGGTACAGGGGTGTTGCAGTTGGGGTTGGTCAGTCCGAGATATTGGGCCGAATACATGTAGCACCAATCAAGGTAAATACGATAAGTCTCAACTACAAATATTATTAATGATATTTTCTTTACTGAAATTTCTGCATGTTCATTCTTAATAGTTTATTAATTGTTATGCATTGTTTATTCATTGATAATAATTAGCTGCTATGTACAACTACTGTTGATTGTAGCACAACATATTTTGCGTCATGCTTAGTCCATCACCACGGAAACAATTAATCTATGCTTTGATACCATTTTAGGCTAGTTGTATTCCTTGGCTACAGATTCTATCCACCTTTCTGACAACTTCAGCCTATTAATTTTTGTTTCGATGTCTCTTCTTTCTTAATGCTTTGGCACCACTTCTGGGTTTCCCTGGATCTTATTCATGCCCACAACATGTAATTTGGTTAATGACCTCTTGACTTAGTCCAGATTTAGTTGAATTCATTCTTTATCTAGTTTATCCTTTTTTTGGCATATCCTTTTTGTTTTTTTTTTGTTTGTAAATCTCTCTAGTGTTTTTCATATCTGCAATTCGTAGCTTGTTTGCTTGGATCTCCCTTTATTTTCACCATTTTAACAAGGCAGCATGAAATGTTCTATTGGTGTTTATAGATTCACAGTATCTCATGTGTACGATCCTATTACATAAATCTGAACTTGCAGGTTACCTATCCGTCACTTCTGTCTAATATTATTTAATATCATTCTCTATGCCTTCCTTGTAATGAATTTAAATATAATAATTTTTTCTCTTTTCTCTTGGCTCTTAATTTTAATTGGATACTCACATTATTTTCTGTTTCTTTTCACATTGCCTTTTTACATGTTTTTTTTTAATTTCAAAACCTCGTCCTCCAAAACTATTGTCTTCACGTTGTCACACACTAATATTATATTTCAGTTCTTTATCATTTCATCAAATTACATTAATATTACATGTAGTATGATAGACACTTCTTTTCAAGTATCTGTAGTAAGTTTATTTGCAACGACTACCAGAAGCTAAGGCTTAGAGCAGAGAGCCGTTTATCCTAATTTCTTTGGGACTGGCTCATAACCTTGTCACCCATTTTCGGTTATGTATTTTTTGTCTTGGAATATGATCCAGGAGGATCTACATGAAGTCCTGCAGTCAAATTTGGCTAGGATTGAAACAATCTGCCAACTTCTATGAATTTGTAGAGATGCAGGAAGAATCTCAGCATGAGATCATTGCCATTAGAAAGCTTGTTCATTATCTATGAAATGAAACAGTTCAAGTGAAATGGCCACTTAATGAAGGAGATTTGGTTGAATAAGTCAGGCCAGATGAACTCAGGTCTGAATCAAAGCATGTTTCTAATAGGAATTTGAGTCTAAAACAGGACTTGTAAGGATATATTGAGAAAGATATGGAGATAGATATGATTCCAATAGGCTTAGATTTCCTAACCTTGTAGGAAAGAACTAGTCTATTTACGCAGCAGTAATGCACGGGTTCAAATAAATATTTCATTAACCAAAACTTGAAGTTCTTACAATCTTCCCTAGCCTTTGCCACTTAAGGACCTGGGCACACAAATAATTATTAGTTAGCTTAAAAAGTATTAGTTAACTCAAACAATCTAGATGACTAAATTTACAATGTAATAAACCAGGATTTTTTTTGTAATACTTCAGTCTCTCAAATCACACTTTGGGAAGAGCCTCTGTGAGACTGTGGTTTTATAATTTTGTATTAGATCTGTCAAACCTAATAAGCGCTGAAATTAATTTCTTATTAACATGTCCTTTATTGGGATTCTTGGAAAATAGTCAGTTAGAGTTAACAAATGAAAACATTTTTCCTTTTTTACCTGTCTCTTTCCCTATCATCTCCCAATCATCTTTTTTTATAGCAGCAGAAAAATATTTGAACCCATAAATTGAGCGGATAGACTATTCAATTTATGATTCATTTTTATAGTCATTAGAAATAGATTGAGAAGAAGAGAATAAGGAAATATGGAAAAAGATGGTTTTGATGGGGAAAATCCTTTCTAATTTTCACAGGATATTCTCTCATAAAAGATCTGTTAACCAAAAGAACTAATTTAAATTAGTTGTTAAATTTGAGAGACCTAAACTGTCTTCACACTTGCCATATGCCATTTACACTTGCTAAATTTGCAATTTGCATTTTCTAGTTGTCAATCATTTAATAGATCATAGAACTTAAAAAAGTTTGTTAAAGAAATCGATTTAATATAAAATAAATACAAAAGTTTATAGCTGCAATAAGAACCCTGATTGAGTTAGACCCATCCCGACTACGTTAATTTAAGTTCAGGCTTGAACCAGGCTAGAAACAATTTGATTTGCTTGTAGTGCTAAAGGGACAAATTGCCCTTCATAAGGAAAAGATGAAGTCGTAACTAAAACTTTAGCGACCATGAAAAGTGCGAGTTGTTTTTAAATGGCCATTGGAGGAACAATGAAAAAAGGAAGTGTATGCTTATGGAAATAAAATGTAAAATTTTATATTTGAAGTTTTGGAATATCATACATAGAGCATGCGGTGGATTCAATTTGGGTTTTCCTATTTTTGCAAAGAGAAAACGGAATTGATTTTATTTAAAACCAATAAGAGTTTATTCGATTTGGTTCACTTCAATTTTTCTATTTAAAGACATATATAGATATATATATAAATATATTTTTCTATATGGATTAATGAATACAAAAACATGAATGCATTGCTAACAGTGTAGTATGTTTGTTAGTATACGTGTATTATTAGCGCAAATACCAAGTTGGAACACATATACCTATGCTATTGTATATTTATATTTATTTATTTATATTTTTTTATTTGTTTGGTTCATTTTATTAACATAATACATTTCTCCAAGAGATTGAATTGAACATAATTATTTTGATAACCAAGCCAATTAGCTTGGTTTGGTCTGATTCCATTTAAAGCACATAATTCTTTACCATAGTCATACATGACTTACAAACTTCGTTTATGAGTCACTGAGCTAGGGCTCGCAGGTAAGGTTGGGCTATTAAGAGTCACATATTTGAAAAGTAGCTATGACTTCTAAGTAACCCACACATTATTCTCCTCTCTTTATTACTTTTAGGAAATAAGTTGCATTCTTTTTTTTTTTTTTTTTTTAAAGAAAACAAGTCGGAAGCGAAATTTTGAACTCCAGACCTCTTGCATGCTTGCGAAATTACTTTAAGTCTTTAACCACTGTACTACAACAGCACTTGCAATTCACATACTATTCGATCAAACAAATTATTCCTTTATCTAATTAAGAAAAATAAGCATAGAAAATAAAATATTAGTATGTTTCTATGTTTCTGGTTTTTTCAGTGATATTTGACTCATTTGGGTGGGAAGGATGCAAGGAGGAGCAATATTGTCACAACTAAAGGTTTTTCATATGAAAATTTTAAAAGAAAAAAGAAATTCAAATGTTCATCTATGAACATAAACAGAACTTTTTGAAAAGTAGCAATTAATTGTTTGAATTAAAAACTTTCTTAATGATTCTAACTTATTTCATAATTAAGAACCAAGATTAAAAAGGATGTTTGGATAGGATCACTTCTGATGAGAAGTGTACTATAAAATGTAATGATATGTGCAACATGTTTAACATTTTTTTTTCCAGGATAGGATTAAGGCACATGTTTAACATTTTTTTTTCCAGGATAGGATTAAGGGCCACATGTCTTCATGCTATGAGAGAGAGAGAGAGAGAGAGAGAGAGAGAGAGAGAGAGAGAGTACATATTAGAATTTAGAATTTGAAAAGACTTGATGTGAGAAAGAGATTTTGAAATGAGATGTTGCGAGACCAGCATATACAAAGAGTAAGGAGCTCTGAATAGGCTTGAAAAAAAAAGTTGATAAGAGTTGTTATTTTCTCATTTTTTTTTTCTTTTCTTCAATTGAGAACATGCCAGATGGCATAGTGCTAGAGGGAGAGAAATTCTGTTTTTTGCGTAGTTATGTTATATAGATTACTATGAAGTGAGCAAGTATGCTACCTTTTTTCTATAATTAATCTTTATGATAAAACTAACTTTTCTTGTACAATCAGGTCGTCAAACTAATTAAGTAGCGGTATCCTGAGGGGTTGTTTGTTTGCCTAGAAGAAATCCCTAAGTCCCCAAAGTGACTCCTCTTCAAACTCGTAATATGTTTGTTGAGCTTGAAAGAGAACATTGGAAGCATAGTTTCAAATATCGGCCGATTTCGATGTATATCGGCAATATCATATTTGGTTTTGAGGTACCTCGACAATATCATATTGGGTTTTGAGGTACCTAATATGATATTAATCCCATAATATTGACTGATATCAAGGACGATATTGTCGATACGGCAAATATTGACAATATTGACAATAAAAGCTATCGGCCGATACCGATACCAATTCTAAGATTTTAAACCTTGTTTAGGAGAGGTTGAATGGACTTTGGTGAATCCTACATGAATCCTATGTGGAAGATGCCACACAGAACTAGTTTAGCATTGTTTATATTGAGAGAGAGAAGGCTCTAAAGTCATGTAAAAGTGGAGAAGAGAATCTTTTTTTAATTTTTTTTAGTTAATACTAACTTTTTAGTGAGAATCCTAAGTAGTAAACAAATACTCGAAGTGTTCATCTCAGTACCTGAAGACTCTTGAAATACTTTAGACTTTATAGAAGAGATTATAGAGACTTGAGGCTCTTCCGAGCAAACAGATAGCCTCCTAGTTGAAACTGGTCTTTATTCTTTTAAGCTATATGGAAACAAATGATACATGCCATCTATGTTTAGGTAATTGGATGAATATTATTAGTGTCCTGTTAAGGAGTTAAAAAAAGAACTGAAGAAGATCATATCATTTAAACTTACTAGGGAGTTGAATGGATATCATAGACGATGGATTGTTAAGGAATTTAAAAAAAAAAAAAATTAAAAGGTTGCATGAGAGAGAGAGAGAGAGAGAGAGAGAGAGAGAGAGAGAGAGAGAGAGAGTCTTCTCTCACTCAAAAAGTTCCAAATAATTCCGTACCTTTTACTATCCATCTTTGATTAAATTGGAGAGAGTGATATCTTCTTTGAAACATATGAGAAAATGTCAATAATACTCAGATAATGTTGGCCTGCAAATCAACAACTTAAGCTTTTGAGTAATGTGGTCAGGTAACATGGGATCAAAGAGTTTTACCAGGACACTTTAAATTTTATTTTTTTTGATGTGTGTCACTTAAATACTTGAACACTTGAAGGACACTTCTTCAGCACTTCTCAGTCACTCCAACACTTTGTAATAAAATTATGACAGCATCACAATTTCATTGCAAACTTGAAAATTTTTGTATGGAAAATTAAAACTAGATTTTATGAAAGTTTTTTATTAAGCTTTGACCAATTTCTTTAGTTAATTACTTGTAATATAGATGACTATGTTCATATTTACACGCGCTTCTTTAAAACATGCCTGTGACCCCATGTTAGATATTTTTTTAAGGTGTCTATGACACAAGAAACTGAGAATTTGACGCACGTCCATGTAACACTTGTGTTAGAGCACAAAGTCTTCACTAGGTCTTGAGATCGAACCTCTTCTCTATTAATCGTTAAAAATCTAATTTAAAAAGAATCTACACTCTGTAAATACTTGATGTGGGACCCAGTAATTGCGGCCTTCAAATGTTCCATGCAGTGTGCTGTATTAGCCTCAAGCGACGGTGCTATGTGGCCCATTTAGTCAGCTTCCTTGTGGCACATGGTAGGGCAAGTGTCAATAAATGGCTTTATATAATATTGGCGCACAACAACTTAAACTTTTGCGGTAAAATGGCCAGTGAATTGGTCAGCTGACATAATAGATTTTTTAGCTCACAGGTGCATTACAATTGTTATATTTTCTTTATAATATTCCTACTGTCCATATACATGTTTATTATTTTAATATTCAATATTACGTCACTGGTATTCTATCATGTACTTTTTAATACATACTGTGTTGGTCATTTAACTCGGTCTTTTACCATCATTTGTTTAGCTGCCATATCTGACAAATATGGCATGAACTAAACGCTTAATAGTTCTTGAAATCTGATTTTCTTTTCTCTTGGTTTGACTCATGGTTCAACCATCCAACTTCATAATTTTTAGTATCTCATTAATCCCTAATTAGTTAATTTCATTACGATAGGAGAATCATGTATTTATATATATTCTTACGGCTATGCATGTTAAAAATTTAGACAAACTAAGTTATTCAACTTATTTAACTTTTTACAATAATTTCCATACTATGTTGATTGAATGCCTTATCATTTTGTCCCTTTGCAATCTAATGATCCATATGGTATCTAAGCTGTTGAAAAATGATGATCTGTTTGTTAATATGTATTATTAATCTCTTGCACTGTTATGTTCTGCTTCTCAAAATATATAATAGCGGGGACGCGACGAGAGCCAGCGATGCATATACATAAGGAAAATACCCACATATATACGTTAAGCCTCAGTACAGGAGAATACATACAATATATATAATTATTGCAGCATTAGATAAGTACAAAATATCCGCAAAAGAGGGTCAATGAAAGATATGAAAACATTAATAAATATGGATTAATAAAAATACCTATGAATAATAAAGGTGACAGGTCTCCTAACAATGTCCTAGAAAATATCAAGTACCACGATACTTCGGATCTCCAACCTGGGCATGCAAACTCAGGGTCATCAGAAAGCGACCCAGTGAGTTGTAAAATGAAGAAAATAATAATATATATTATAATAATAGTACAATAACAATAATATGTAATGCACGTTTAACTACCAGTGATATGATATAATAATATTAATTGGTAATATATACAAGGGTTATTTTAGTACTATAACATTACCAATACCTAACATGTTACATTGGGGTTACCTTTACGATTTTATACAAAACATAATTAAAACAATAATTATATTTACTCTGAAAGTTTTATATATATGTAATATGAGTTTAGATAATAATTTAATTATACATTAATGAAGTCAGTTTATGTGATTAATAAGTATCAAGTCTTACTTCTGTTATATTTATTATTTATACTAATAGTACAAAAACATGACAGTATAGTGATGACAAATATGAACATCTACACACGAAACAAGAAGTAATCCTAGTATAGTATAAATGTGTCTACAGAGAATATATAGAACAGAAAGTACATGAGATGCAGTGTATTCGTGTACATGAATAGTGTGTTTGTGGATAATACAGAAAATGCAAAGTATACATATGTCATGATGATAAATAGGATAACAGAAAGTATAACAAGTATATATGGACAATAATATACATGTATCGAGCATGTCATGTGGTTTATACAATAATAACAATCAATATCGCATGCTATTTTAATCAATCTCTTCCAGTGTACCACTGGCAGTTCATATAGGAGCCTATACTCCAGACGAACTCATCCGAACATGGCATACATGTACCTTTATTCGAATAAGAGAGTGACCAAATAACAAGCGTTCCCAATGTCACTATTATTTATACTGTTTTATTATGTTAATTGGAAACTCAATAGTCGAGGAGCTCTAATGGGTGGGCGTATCCCATACATACCTAGGATTACAGTTCCCTGGCTATTGATACCAGGGCCGGCCCGCTAAGACGAAACAAGTAACGGGAAACATAAAGGTGGACAGCACTATTTTGTCCTATGCAGTGGGACTAATATGAATCCATGACATCCACCCGACAAAACCTAGTCAACCGTCAAGTCTCCCATAACCCCATGTTACTTTTATCATAAATAAATTATACAATGAATCAGTAACAATAATAGTGTATGTAACATGTAACGGGATAACATGACATGTTCAAGCATGTAATATGTAATGGGATAACATGACTTGTACATGATAACAGGACGTATGCGATCTATAAGACGTGGGACTCTAGAGGTGGCCCCTTTGGATTCAGGTATAAGATAACATGATAATATGGGGTACAATATTCTGTGTGGCACTTAGCGCCGCACATCTTAGATCAATTGCCGGTATCTCCCAGTAATAAGATTATTATATCGATATCGATATCAGGAACAAGAAACAGTAATATACTGTATGAAACAATCATGTAAGAAGAATACAGGAACATGCATGCAACAATAATCCATGCAACAGGAATACTGAAACAATCAAAGCATGTATACAAGTGAATCCATGCGATAAATACATGCGATCTCAGCGTAGAGTACCTGTATAATGATGATACAAGTACATGACATACAAATGTAGCGTATCTGTGTAATCGGTGACACAAGTACATAAAATAACAATGTTCAATGTATTAAATGTCTACATGAATAATAGTGCCCAGTATACTAGCGTGTCCGCGTAACGATGATACTAATACATATAAGCTATACCAATGTCTACAAACATGACGTGATAGTGTCCAGTGTATCAGTGGTTAGTCAGGTAAGGTGACAGTGTCGGGGTGATAAATGTAACGTGGATATATGTCAATGTATCTACAGATAGATCAGTATTTGTTATACCACTTTTATGTTATTACAATGATCGATATTATAAAATAATTATAGACAATTATTTATTTTCAACTTTTCACAATCATTTTAATAATTATTAATTTAGTTATTATTATGAAATGCTTTTTATTCATTGTTTTATAATCACTCAACACATATAAATGATTCATTTACACGTTTAAACATATTATTAATTACTAACACATATTTATTTATAGTAAAATTCTATTTATATGATTTACGGAACAATACTCTTTATTTAACATGATGACATATAATTTATAAAAAAACACTCACATTACAATGGCAACGGGTCAAGAATTGTTCAAATCGGACTCCAGATTTTCCATATATCGCCTGAACACTAAAATCAATATAAATAGATTAGATTTGCAATTTAAATATATTTAAAATGTAATAAACATTATCTAATATGGGGCTTTATGTAATTTGCAATTACCTTTATTAAGTTTTAGATGCGGGTTGGGTTGCTATTGTGTCAGGTTTAGATCCGAAACCCAAACCCAATAGTTAAGTTATGGGTTTTTGGGATATAGGATTTGAGTGCGGGTTAAAGGGGTTTGGACCTACATCTAATGGAGAGAGAGACTGGAGAGGGAAAGAGAGAAGAAGAGAAATAGAGAAGGGAAAAGAAAGAAGAAAGAAATAAAATAAGAAAAAGAGAAGGAGAAAGAGAGAAAGAAGGAGAAAGAGAAGGGGAAGGAGAGGAGAGAAGGGCTGGCCGGCCTGGTGGCTGGCTAGAGGAGGCGCGACCAGAGGTCGGCGGCTGGGGGTGGCCGCTGGCGGCTCGATCAGGTAGAGGCCCGGGGGAGGATAGGTGAAGGAGATGTGGAGGTGGTATTGAAGATGATGATGATGTTGATGGTAGAGGAGAAGTGTAGATGGTGATGAAGTAGTTGGTTATTGGTGGAAGAGATGAGTGTGTAGGTGATGGTGATTGGGGTTGTGGTTGGTGAAATTGAGAAGTGGTGGTGGTATGGTGGAAGTGGTGATGGGATGAAGGAGAAGAAATTGAAGAAGATGGTGATGTTAAAGGTGGAGAAGATGATGGTGGTGAAGAAATTGGAGAGGAGGAAGGACATCGGAGGGAGATGGGAGTACTGTTAGGGTGTGGCGTGGGAGATGGGGCCGCCGGCAGTGGTCTTTGCGGTGGTATGGCTAGTTGAAGATAAGAGGAAAGAGAGTGAGTAAGAAATTAGAGAGTGGCAGAGATAGATTAGAGTGTGAGGGAAAGGGATTAGTGAGAGGGAGGTTGGCTGGCTTAATTGGTAAGGGATGAGAGAGGTAGGTCGGTGGATGGGTAGGTTGCTTACTGGGAAGGGAAGAAGGAGATTGGTGGAGAAAGAAATATTTAAAAAGGAATTATTTAATATTATTTTATTCGGTAAAATTTGAATAGTTCAGAGCAGTTCTCAAAACTTCTGTAAAATGAAAATATTATCTTGTGGTTCAATGTGGAATCGGATTCAAGAAATTCAGTCTGATTTGCAAATTAAAAATCTCGGAATCGATCGAGGAGATTGGTCGACACTAATTTGACCACATTCTCTTGAGTAATTTAGAAAAAATTTCAAAAATACATTAAAGTAGAAAATATGATCTTGAAAAATAATATGAAAGTAGATTCTTGAAATTCAACTCCGTTTGTTAATTAAAAATCCTAAAGTCGATTATCAGTATCGGTCGACATCGAATTAGGAGATTTTTTCAAAATAATTCAGAAAATTTTTAGAAAATTTTAAAAATTCTAAAATATTAGGAAATAATATCTGGAACTGAAATCGGGTCAGTCTGGCTGGGTTAAATCAAATATGTATGCCGTATCGAGTACTGATATTGTGACACATACATTTAGGGCATGGGGTAACACTTCTACCCACCTTACAAAAAAAATTTCATCCTCGAAATTTCAATTCAGGTGGGAGAACAAAATTTACAGCTCCTGGAGCCTAGATGTTATGAGCCTACAATGCTTTTGCTGCGCTACTCTGATATACGTATCAAACTTCGGATTGAGTGACTAATGCTGGAAATCAAAGATAGAGATTGAAACCAAAAGGATGAAGAGAAAGCGGAATGGAATCAAAATACTCCAGATGACAACTGAAATTGGAGATAGTTAGAGTCAAGGAACAAATTTTCAAAGAAATTGTATTCTTGTACTCGTAGTTGGAATTCTCAAATTCAGATTCAGATTAGTTCTAATCTGGTAACTGGTTGTATTGTTGGTAAGAGTCCGAGTGTTAATCTAGGTGGTTACCTACATTAGGTGTAAATCTGGCTTTGATACCAATAAAATCTTATTACGCCCTGTTTTTTAAGTTATACAATAGAGGGGACGCGACGAGAGTCGGTGACGCATATACGTAAGGAAAATACCTCATGTATAAATGCTAAGCCTCAGTACAAGAGAATACGTACAATTTACATAATTATTCCAGCATTAAATAAGTACAAAAATATCTGTAAAAAGGGGTCAGTGACCATGATAAATATAAAAACATGAATAAATATGAAAGTATTGACAAAATAATAAAATACCTATGTATAATAAAGATGACGGGTGTCTTAACAATATCTTAAAAAATATCAAGTGCCACGATACTTCAGATCTCCAACCTGGATATGCAAACGCAGGTCGTCAGAAAGCGACCCAGTGAGTGATAAAATAAATGAAACAATAATATATACTATAATAGTAGTACACTCACGATAATATATAATACACGTTTAACTATCAGTGATACAATATAATTATATTAATCGGTAATATATACAATGGTTATTTTAGCACTATAATATTATCAATGCCTAACATGTTAAAATGGGGTTACCTTTACGATATTATACAAAACATAATTAAAACAATAATTATATTTACTCGAGAAGTGTTATATATATGTAATATGAGTTAAGATATACATTTTAATTATATATTAATGAAATCAGTTTATGTTATTAACATGTATCAAGTCTTACTTCTGTTATATTTATTATTTATACTAATAGTACAATAACATAACAATATAGTCATGACAAATATGAACATCTACACACGAAATAAGCAGAAATAATCCTAGTATAGTACAAATATGCCTACAAAGAATACATGAAACAGAAGGCACATGAGATGCAGTGTATTCGTATACATGAATAGTGTATCTGTAAAGAATACAGGAAATGTAAAGTATACATGTGATATGATGGTAAATAAGATAGCAGAAAGTGTAACATGGTAAATAAGATAGCAGAAAGTGTAACAAGTATATATATGGACAATAATATACATGTATTGAGCATGTCATGTGGTTTACACAATAATAATAATCAATACCGTCAGTTATTTTAATCAATCTCTTCTAATGTCCCATACCATTGACAGTTAATACTAGAACCCGTACTCCAGACGAACCTATTCGATCATGGCATACAGATATTATTATCCGAACGAGTGACCAAATAACAAGCGTTCTCGATGTCACTATTGTGATACTGCTTTATTATGTTAATTGAAAACTCAATGTTGAGGAGTTCTAATCGGGTGGGTGTTTCCCGTGCATACCCGGGATCACGGCCTTAAACAGTTCCTTGGATGCTGAGACCAGGGCCAGCTTGCTAAGGCGAAATAAGTAACGAAAAACGGGAAACAAAAAGGTAGCCAACACTGCCATGTCCCCTCCATAACATCCACTCGAGAAGACTTAGTCAACTGTCAAGTCTCCTACAACTCATTGTTACTTTTATCATAAATAAATTATATAGTGAATCGGTAACAATAATAGTGCATGTAATATGTAACGAGATAACATGACATGTACAGGCATGTAACATGTAATGGGATAACAGGACATGTACAAGATAACATGAGGCATGCAATCCATAAGACGTGGGACTTTAGAGGTGGCCCCCACGGATTCATGTATAAGATAATAAGATAACATGATAACATGAGGTACGATATTCTGTGAGGCACTTAGCTCCAAACATCTTAAATCAATTGCAGGTATACCCCAGTTATAAGATTATTATATTGATATCGATATTAGGAACAAGAAATAGTAATGTACTGTATTAAACAATCATGTAACAAGAATACAAGAATATGCATATAATAATAATACATGTAATAGGAGTAGTGATCTATGTAACAGGAATACTGAAACAATCGTAGCATGTATACAAGTGAATCCATTCGATAAATACATGCGATCTCAGTGTAGAGGACCCGTGTAATGATGATACAAGTACATGACATACAAATGTAGCGTATCCGTGTAATCGGTCATACAAGTATATAAAATAACAGTGTTCAATGTATTAAATGTCTACATGAAATAACAGTGCTTAGTGTACTAGCGTGTCCGCGTAACGAACATACTAATACATATAAGCTATATCAATATCCACAATCGTGACGTAATAATGTCCAGTGGATCAGTGGTTAGTTAGGTAAGGTGACAATATAAGGGTGATAGATGTAACGTGAATATATGTCAGTATATCTACCGATGATCAATATTTGTTATACAACTTTTATGTTATTACTGTGATCGACATCATAAAGAAATTATAGACAATTATTTATTTTCAAATTCTATACAACCATTTTAATAATTATTAATTTAGTTACTATTATGAAATTCTTTTTATTCATTGTTTTATAATCACTCAACATATATAAATGATTCATCTACACGTTTATCGTAAAGCAAGAATTACCATAACATATTTGTTACTACTAATACATCTTTATTTATAGTAAATTACTATTTACATGATTTACAGAACAATACTCTTGGTTTAAATAAATTAATAACTCAATTTTATTTAACATGATGACATATAATTTATAAAAGAAAAACACCCACTTAGCTATATATAGGAAGGTAGCTCGTCTTCCTACGATCGCAACGGCTCAAGAATCGTCCAAATCAGACTCCGGATGGTCCAGATATCGCCCGAACACTAAAATCAATATAAATAGATTAGATTTGCAATTTAAATATATTTAAAATGTAATAAACATTATCTAATAAGGGGTTTTATGTAAATTTACCTTTATTAAGTTTTGGACGCGGGTTTGGGTTGCTATTGGGTCGGATTTAGATCCGAAACCCAAACTCAATAGTTAAGTTATGGGTTTTTGGGTTATAGGATTTGGGTGCGGGTTAAAGGGGTTTGATCTACATCCAATAGAGAGAGACATGAGAGAAAGGGAGAGTGTTGTGAGAGAGAGAGACAGGAGAGAGAAGAGAAACAGAGAAGCGAAAAAAAAGAAGAGAAATAAAATAAGAAAAAGAGAAGGAGAAAGAGAGAATGAAGGAGAAAGAGAAGGGGAAGGTCGGCCCGAGGCGGCGCAACCAGAGGCTGGCGGCTGGGGGTGGCCGCTAGTAGTGCAACCAGGTAGAGACCCAGGGGAGGATGGGTGAAGGAGATGGTGGAGGTGGTATTTGAAAATGATGATGTTGATGGTTAATAGGTGAAGTAGAGATGCTGATGAAGTAGTTGGTTATTGGTAGTGTAGATAATGGTGTAGGTGTAGGTGATGGTGATTGGGGCTGTGGTTGGTGGAATTGAGAAGTGTGATGGTATGGTGGAAGTGGTGATGAGATGATGGAGAAGAAATTGAAGAAGATGGTGATGTTGAAGTTGGAGGTGATAGTGGTGGTGGAGAAATTAAAGAGGAGGAAGGAGATCGGAGGGAGATGAGAGTAGTGTTAGGGTGTGATGTCAGAGACGAGGCCGCGACAGTGGTCTTGGCAGTGGTGATGGCCAGTTGAAGAGAAGAGAGGAAAGAGAGTGAGTAAGAGAGATTAAAGAGTGGGAGAGATATATTGGAGGGTGAGGGAGAGGAATTAGTGAGAGGGAGGTTGGCTGGCTTAATGGGGAAGGAAAGAGAGAGGTAGGTTGGTGGATGGGTCGATTGCGCTTGCTGGGGAAGGGAATGAGATTGGTGGAGGAAGAAATTATTAAAAATGAATTATTTAATATTATTTTATTCGGTAAATTTGACTAGTTCAAAACAGGTCTAAAAAATTCTGTAAAATAGAAAATATTCTCCTGAGGACCAATGTGAAATTAGATTCAAGAAATTCAGTTTGGTTTGTAAATTAAAAATTCTAGAATCGATCGGTGAGATCGATCGACACCGGTTTAACCAGATTTTTGACTAATTTAAAAAAATTCTCAAAAATAGAATAAAATAGAAAATATAATCTTGAAGATTAATATAAAAGTAGATTCTTGAAATTTAATTCCATTTGTTAATTTAAAATTCTAGAGTCGATTATCAGTATCTCAGTTGCCACCGAATTCAGAGATTTTTCAAAATAACTCAGAAATATTTTTGAAAATTCTGAAAAATCTAAAATATTAGGAAATAATATCTGGAACCGAACCGGGTCAGTTTGACTACTAGGAAGGTCAAATCAAATATATATGCCGTATCGATTACTGATACTGTGACACATACATCTAGGATCGGGGGTTACATGTACACTCCATCATGTCCCTTTGAACTTGAGCCTGCTGAGACCAAGCGTGTCTCCAATTCATACTAAACATAAATTGGAATTTAGAATAATAAAATTATCTTTTATTTAGGTTTTCCCTTGAAAATAATATTATTATGTCCTTCTAAGTTTGTCTATAATGAATATTTGCTTACTCGCAATTGAAATGATAAAAATTCGCGTATGCGGCTGCATTGACCCACATATGCCGGTGCATAAACCACATAAACCCGGATACACAGGGTGTTGACTCTTTTGGAGTGCATAATGCAATGCGTATGCGGTTGAGCCCTCATACATTTATGCGGCCGCATAAACCTTGTCTTAGGACACTAATCGATTCATTACAATTTGGAGCAATTGGTGGTTTCTGTAATCCCTTCAATTCATCTAATGTTAATATCAGAAGAAATTGTAATTATTTCATTATTTGGCAATTTGGCATCAAGATATTACTGCTTATGGAGCTCATCAATAATTTGTCATGGTTTATTTGTGAGCCTTATCAATTGTAGCATATTTTCTTTTTCCTATTTCACATAATACTGGAATTTATTTTTTTTCTTTCACACCCATGATTGTTCGCTTCACAGTTGAACCATTGTTTATTTAGAGTTTACATCAATTTCTAAGTGCTATCTTCATTCTTGATAGATTGGCCATTTATTTTACCACTGTTCCTTCACCGTATTGGATCAACCAAACATGGAGTTTCTCTTTGGGCTTGACATGCTGCGTAAGCACCAGGTACTGGTCTTGGATGATTGACTGGTCTAGTATTTCTTTCTTTCTTCATATGAATCTTTTAGTTACTATTAACAAATTCACTGCAGTGTATAATTGATTTGAAAGAGAATGTGTTAAGAGTGGGTGGCGGCGAAGTTTCAGTCCCATTTTTGCAAGGTCAGTTCCCATGCTCTTAATATTGACTAGTACATTGATTGCTTTACGCTTGTGTAGCATGGACACTCCTGTAATGAAGCTGTATCGTGTCAGACACGTATCGTGAATATTTATAAGAATTTGTCAGGTGTCGGCTTGTCGTGTCCATCTTAGTAATGCCGTGTCCGTGCAACATAGCTTTACACAAGTTGCTCATTTATGTTATTTTCTTCATAGCAGTCTCCCTCAATTTATGATTTATATTTGATAGAAAGTTAGAATATAAAAATAATATTGTTTCTTAACAAAATATTAGTATTGCAATGCCTTTATCTTTTCATGCAACAAAATTATCCTCTTTCAGAGAAAGACATGCCCTCACACATTCGCGATGAAGAAAGATTATCCCAGCAAGCTTTAGGCCAAGGATCGGCTCGAGTAAGTTAACTGTCAGAGTTATTTACATTGCATTACTGAGCTCTGTATTACTTATCTCTCATTTTATATTGCCATTCTACATGAACTGGTTCTAGATATGCACATGCTGTTCATATATTTGTGGGTTAGTAATCTGTTTTTCTATTTAAATTAGGCCGTTAGGTCCGATTTTAAAATTTTTACATGCCCTATTATTTATTTATTTGAGCCATTTGGTAACAAAGTAGTGACCAGGGGTAAAATAACCGACATTATATAGCCTGGTTCACTCACAACTGGCTTACCCTTTTCTCGAAATTTGAGAAGTTTTTTAAGAAATGGAAGGGAAAGAAGCATGTACAGTAGTTTTCTAGAAAGCATTTTTATGGCCGCTTTAGCGTAGCAGTAGTAACCCTATGCAAGGTCCAAACCGTTGGATGTGATATACTACCTATAAATAAGTAAGGAATAAAATTTCACAGATTTTCGTTATTATTTACCCGTTACATCAAAGTGACCAAAAAATCGATATTTTTGAGAGGCCCAAAACTGCTTAATTTTGAGACCACTTTGATGAACGAGTAAATGATAACGAAAATCTGTGAAAATTTTTTCCTAAATAGTTTATAAGTAGTAAATCGCATCAAAGGTTTGGATCTTCTATATGGGTGGTGTATCAACCAAATCAAAGTGGGAGTATCGACATTCTTGATACTTCCGAAAGTAGCCCAGCTCAACTCTCTCTCTATATATATAGAGAGAGAGAGAGACTTGTCTTTCAAAAGGATTTGAGGCCGAATTCTTCCTACTTATATACCAACATCCGACATTCGAATACAAAATCCACTCCGTTGAAGTTGATCTATATTATTTCAAGTATCTATAAACCAAAAATCAAGTGTTTTGAATACTTTTTGCCTATGCCTCAAGTAAGGGAAAAATGGACGGCCTAAATAGTGAGTTGGTTAGTTTAACGGTGTAGAATATTTGAAACCTAATAAAAATTGGTTTGTAGGGATTTTTAAATGTTTAGATCATAATCAAATGGCCGGATCGAAAATTTGTATGTCTAAAGACATAGATCTAACCAACTCACTACTTGCGGCCGTCCATTTTACGCTGCTTGATGGATGGGCAAAAAGTATTCAAAACACTTTATTTTTAGTTTATAGATACTTGAAATAATATATATCAACTTCAGCGGAGCTGATCTTGTATTCAAATGTCAAAGGATTTTATTTGAGTTGGAAGGATTCAGGCTCAAATCCTTTTGGAAGGACACAAGTCTCTCTCTCTCTCTCTCTCTATATATATATATATATATATATATATATATATATATATATATATATATATATATATATATATATAAAGATGAATGGTGTAGATCATCCATAAGAATGGCCCATGTGAGATTTGTAAAATTGTAGGCCGACTCCCTATATAGATGGCTCCTTTGGAGAAGATTTAGGGTCAAATCTTTCTCATTCAAATTCACTGATAGGAAAGCTATATTAGAATTCTACTCAGGTCTAGTTGATATACATTATGTGGAGTCTTTTAAAACTAAAAATAAATTTGTTTTTTATTTTTTTGCCTATGCATCAAGTATGTGTAAATAGACCACCTTAATAGTGAGATGTTTAGTTTAATAGTCTAGACTGTTTTGGACCTAACAAAAAAATAATAAAGGTCTTAAAGTGTTTAGATAGTGACAAAAGGTTTGGATCAACAATTTGTGTGCTATTTTCGGCCTTCCATTTGTGCTACTTGATGAAGAGGAAGAAAGCTCAATTGCACTTGATTTTTTATGTTTAGGCACTCCAAATGGTGGGCATTAATTTTTTTTTCTCCAGAAAAGGTGGGCATTAATTTTTAACATAATGAAAATTTCATTTGAATGGCCTATCATTGTGTTTTAATGGGAATGATTAGCCTTCAAATCCTTTCGGACTTGGCTTCTGAAAGGATTTAGAGACGAATTTTACCATTTGAAGTTTAATGCTTGGTCACTCAAATGGATATTCAACTCTATTAAAGTTGATCTACACTATTTTAATTGCCAAAATACAACCAATTAAGGGGGTTTAAAGGTTTTTTGCATATGCATCAACTAGGCATATAACGGACGACTGAAAGTAGCATGTTTGCATAGATCTATGGTTTTGGACATGCAAATTCTTGATCGAAACATTTGAGCACGATCTGCACACTTAAAAGCCGTTACCTCAATTTATTTTATATCTCAAATATTCTATACCTTTAAACTAAACAATTCATTTTCTGGACCATTTATTTTGTGCTCACTTAAGTATTAGGTAAAAGAAAGTTGAAAAGACTTGATTTTTTAATTTTAGACACTTTAAATGAAGTAGTCACCTTAAAGAGAGTGTTCGTCCGTTTAAATTGCCAAACATGAAATATGAATGGGAAGAATTCTGCTGCAAATCCTTCTAGACGTACCTCGCTCTCTTTATATATATATATTTTTATAAAGAGATTATATATATATATATGATCTAAAATTATTTATGTTAAATTCCAAATAATTTTCACCATTAAACTAAGCAACTCTCTATATAGCTTGTTTTTTTTGTACCTGCTTGATGCATAAGTAACAAAACTTGAAAGCACTGTTTTTTTTGTTTAAAGACTCTAAGTTATGTACATCAATTTGAATGGAATGGATCTTAAACTTGGTTTCCCTAACATTGTATTTGGAAGGAAAGGCTTTGGCTCTCTCTCTCCCCCCCTCTCTCCCCCTCCCCCTCCCGACCATGGTTCAAAGTCTCGGTCTCGGCCGCCGACTCGGCCGGCACCGAGACGGATCGGTCTCGGCGACTCAGATCGGACTCGGACAATACGCGCAAAACGTTACATAGAATGCTAAAAAAATTATGAAAAAATCATGACAAATCGTAAAAAAAAATGTAGGCATCAAAATTCATGTATCACATATTCAAAACATATCACCTAGCATACAAAACAGGAGTACCATGTTCCCATCCAATATCGCGTTGCTTTGGAGCCATACTGAAATTTAAAAAATTATCAGTTACATTAAATTAATACTAAAATTAACTAAATTAACTAAATTAAAACTATATTAAATTAAACTAAATTAAATTAAACTAAACTAATTTATAATAAATTAAACTAAATTAAATTAATTACCTAACTTCAATAAAATTATTAAATTACCTAACTTATTAAATTAAATTAAACTAAATTAAGTTAAACTAAACTAATTTAAACTAAATTAAATAGAGAGACTGAGGGGGAAAAAGGAATAGAGGGGAGAGAGAGACAAAGAGAGGGACAGAGAACAGAGGGGGAGAGAGGACAGAGAGACTGAGGGAGGGGGAGAGAGAGAGAGAGGAAGAGGGGGAGAGAGAGAGACAGAGAGAGATCGATGGAGAGAGAGGGAGACAGAGAAGACAGAGAGACTGAGGGACCGGGACAGGAGAGAGAGATGGAGAGGGAGAGAGATCGACGGAGAGAGAAGACAGAGAGACTGAGGGGGAGAGAGGGACTGAGGGAAAGGGAGAGAGATCGACGGAGAGAGGGAGAGAGAAGACAGAGAGACTGAGGGAGAGAAAGTCAGAGGGAGAGATCGACGGAGAGAGGGAGAGAAATAGAGAGACTGAGGGAGAGAGAAGGGCAGAGAAAGAGACAGAGAGAGTTGGGAGGGACAGAGGGAGAGAGAGAGATGGAGAGGGAGAGAGATCGATGGAGAGAGGGGGACAGAGAGAAGATAGAGAGACTGAGGGAGAGAGAGCTCAGGGGAGAGAGAGAGGGAGTACCGGCTGAGCGACAGCGACGGCGGGGTGATGACGGAGCGACTAAGCCCTCAGTCGGTGACGGGAGTTTGGAGGAGAGGTGAGTGTTTTGTTTTTTTTTTTGCCCTTTTTCATTTTATAGGCGACGAGTCACTGGTGTCTTCAGCAGATCCGAGTCGAACCCGGATCGGTTTCGACTCGGATCCGACTCGGCCGAGTCTTCCAAGACTCGGCCGAGTCGGATCCGAGTCGAAACCGATCCGGGTTCGACTCGGATCTGCTCAATGACTCGGGCATTCGAGTCATCTCGGATCACGCCGAGTCGGATACGACTCTATCCGACTCGGCCGAGATTGCGAACACTGCTCCCCATACACATATTGGAAGGTTAAAAAATGTATCAATAGACCAACATGATACATAGGATTCAATAGTCTCTTGGGCATTCCCTTAATCTCCAGCTATGTAACATAGACACTCCAATCATGGAGCCGTGTCGTGTATGAGACGTGTCCGAAATGCGTGTCCGACACACATATCATATGTATTTTTAAGAATTCGTTGCATGTCCGCAGGTCGTGTCTATTTCAATGTTACCGTGTCCATGCAATATAGATCTCCAGTACCCTAAGTAGAAGAGGAGAGGGCACTTTACCGTCCATTTTCATATTTAGCTAAAGAAAAGAAAGGATATATATATATACACACACACACTTGTGTAGCTCCGGAAGGATTCGAGCCTGAATCCTTCCCACTTAAATACAACCATACATCATTAGAATACAAGATCCATTCCGTTGAAGTTGATTTATATTATTTAAAGTAACTAAAAATAAAAAATCAAGTGTTTTGAATGCTTTTTGCCCATCCATCAAGGAACACAAAATGGACGGCCAAAAGTAATGAGTTGGTTAAATCTATGTCTTTAGACATACAAATTCTTGATTCGGCCATTTGATCATGATCTAAACATTTAAAAACCTCTACAAACCAATTTTTTTTAGGTTTCAAATGTTCTACACTGTTAAACTAACCAACTCACTATTTAGGCCGTCCGTTTTTTCCCTACTTGATGCATGGGCAAAATATATTTAAAATACTTGATTTTTGATTTATAGATACTTGAAATAATATAGATCAACTTCAATGGAGTGAATCTTGTATTTGATAATGTATGGTTATATTTGGGTAGGAAGGATTCGAGCTCGAATCTTTCCGAAACTACACAAGTGTGTGTGTATAGATCAAATGGCTGGATCAAGATTTTAGACAATTGCCGTGTCATTTTAGACAATGGCTCGAATCCTTGAGGGTTTTTAAATATTTAGATCATCATGATTAAATGTTCGGGATCGAGAATTTTTATGTCTAAAGGCATAGAGCTAAACCAACTCACTACTTTCGGCCGTCCATTTTGCGCCGCTTGATAGATGGGCAAAAAATATTCAAAACACTTGATTTTTGATTTTAGTTACTTTAAATAATATAGATCAGATTCAATGGAGTGGATCTTGTATTTGAATGTCGGATGTTAGTATTTGAGTAGGAAGGATTCAGGCTCGAATCCTTCCAGAACTACACAAGTCTCTCTATCTCTCTCTCTCTCTCTCTCTCTATATATATATATATATATATATATATATATATATATATATATATATATAGAGAGAGAGAGAGAGAGAGAGAGATAGAAGGATATGAGCTTAGGTACATACAACTCCATGTGTGCTAGAGTTCTTTTCTATGATTATGATTTGAGGACACGAACACAAATGTCTTACTTCGACACGGACACAGGGTGTCAGATACGACAATTGTCTAAAATTCAAATACGAATACACGACTAAATATGCAAATTATTTCAAAATATATGCATATTTGACTAAAAATTATGTATATTAGGCTAATATTGATATACATCATACTTTAATTTTTCGTAAAATGATCTATAAAATAGTTAACTTTTGTCAAAGCCCATAATATATTCCATTTTATGCATAATGCTTTGAAGTTAATAACAATTTACACATTTGTAAGTGTCGGGCACACATGGATACGTGTGTCGTGTCTACGTGTTGGGCACGCAAATTTTTTTGGTGGGACAAGTGTCCTACATGTCATAGGTTCTTTCTCATGTGTAGATTATCTATGAGGATGATCTATATTGTTCATCACGATTTACATATCCTAAAGGATTGGTGGATTAAAAATCATGGATTTTGGAGAGTATTTTCCCACTCATCATGTGGTTGAAAATCTAACAGTTTTCTCTGAATAAAACAAGTTTTGTACCACTTAATGGATGGGCAAACAATCTCCAAAATCTATGATTTTTTATCCACTACATGAGAATATTTTAGATCATAATGAACGGTATCGATCATCCTCATCTACATGGATGATCCACACATGGGAAAGAGCTCCAACACACACACACACACACACACACACACACACACACACACACACACAAAAGAGGACTCCGGCCACCTTGTCGAAAGCATTCCCAGGAGATACAATAAACCATTTTTGACTTTGAACCTGAGTTAATCCAGAGAGAGTTTTTTTTTTGTTCTTGGTATTGTTAATCGAAGACATTTTTTTTTGTATACATGTCTCACACTATCAGCATGTGTCCTGCTGCAAGTATCCATGGATCATGGATCATCAAGGGAGAACAATAGAAGCGTTGGTGTATCATGGTGGGATTTTCTTTTTATTTCTTTTTCTACACTACATGGTTACCCATGCTATACTACCCTACTACTCACCTTTTTTTTTCTTCCTGTTGTCGTTATATCAATTGAAGACATGTTGTTTGTATACATGTCTTGTAACTATGGGCATGCGTCCTCCAAGTGTCCATTGATCATGGATCATCAAGGAAGTGCCGGTATGGCGCTGGACATGGAAGTTCTGGAGAGAAGTGTTGGTGTATCGTGCTGGCACTTTTTTTGTTTCTTTTTCTATACGGTTCATGGTTACCCATGCTATACTACCCTTCTACTCACCTGTGTAGATGTGATTTGTAGAAATGACCTGGTGCCCATTTGGAAGTGGTTACGCCAAGTATCTGTCGTTACTCCAAGTGAACTTCCAGCAAAAACTATGATATAGTAGAATAATAAGTTTTATCCAACCCATTTCTTTGTTATATATGTTGCCTAGTGCATATGCATATACATGCAGTTTTCTTACTCACCCCTGTTTTACCTTATTTTATAGTTCTGACACGCCCTTGAATGCATTTTATATTAGAGAATCAAGTGTGTGCATATTATGAATTCATGCCTTATTGTCTTCCATAACATTTTCTAATGTCATTAACATTTATTTCTAGTATTTAGAAGGAACTTTCTCTCCCTACATGAAATAGCAACCACTTCAATGCATGTCTTACTAACTGTTTTCATGATGTCTTTGTTCCAGGCAGTTCACTGGTTGTAAGTTTATGTAAGAGAACCTAATTTATTTAACTTTGTCTTAATTCTTTAGGAAACATCTGGCGCTGGGGACAAGACTGCTAACATGCCTTCTCAGGCACAAAGTTCTGGTCAGTTTCTTTTTTCTATAAGTTTCTCGCTTTCATCAGCATAATACATCGAAGTCTAGGAATCTCATATGGCCATGCCTTCTTGTAGACCTTCATATATTTCTTTCCTGCTTCAACTCTTATATTTCCATGGACGATCGCTTATTCAATTACATATTTCTCTTTTCGGATGATATATTTATCTTCTCTCATTTTCCTTTTATTGCAGGTACTCCACAAAACACTCATTCACGGGTAAAATTTTGCTCCTGCAATCATAGTGCTCTCTCCCATGCAATCAAACACATATGCACACATTGAGAGACATGCGAGTGTGTGCGTGTGTTTTGACTTCTCTTGTATCCAGTGTTTCAATTGTTTTTTTCATTTTAAATTCTTTTCTTTCTTTTTTTGTAGAGTAGGCTGTATAAGGGATTAGAAACATTTCGCACACTGTAGAGACTCTTTACATTTGTGCTAGAATGGCATTTGCATTTGCTGGCTTTTGAATTTTGATTCTGGACCTTTTCGAGTCTTGGCATTCCTTTGAGTTTTGAGTCATGTTTATTATATATTTTGATTTAAATATACTTTCGGTTCATCAAATGGCGTGAGAAAGTATATTTTCATAATAAAATACTATTTGATTGATTAAATGACCTGAGCAGAAGGTTGTTTTTTCAATTCAATAAACCAATTAGAGAAGCTCACTCCATGGTTGGATCTATTTACAGGGAGCTGACATTGAGGCCAAAATCTCCAAACTTGTGGAGCTTGGTTTTGATCGGGAAGCTGCAATACAGGCTCTTAGGCTGTTCAATGGCAATGAGGAACAAGCTGCTGGGTATTTATTTGGAGGCTGATGTGATCTCTCACCTTCAAAATTAAAATGTCGTTGACCTTAATTTACAACCAAACCGCATTTCCTTTGGTTAATTGTATCAAATCAACTTTTTTATTTCTATTGGTGGGTTCCTCCTCTGATATGCAAATTCTATTTCCTGTTGGGGAACTTTGGGATAGCTTCTACATGCCAATTGCTCAAGCAAAAGAAGAAAGTTAAGTATGTCTGTGCCTCAGGCAGAAACTGAAACAGTTTATTGTATGAATGTTAGGTGAATAACCTAGAAGTGAGGACATGTTCTTTTTCTTAGTTCAAAAGTTTGTTGTGAAAATTATATTGCATTTTGTCTAAATACACCTACACTTGTGGTTTATCAATTACTCGGTGAGTTGACAGATTGTTTTGGAATAGTTTTGGCCATCTTTCTGCTGCCTGAAGCATTTGATGATGCTCTGAAGGACTAGAAAATATCTACTTTGATTGGATTTGAGTTAACGAGGTTGAAACCGTAGAATAAAGGAATATTTCTGTTTGTTCCATGATTATTTCCTTAATGGTTTCTTACATATTCTTACATTTCTGAATCCATGAAGTTGTAGACCCTACTGTCTTTGAATTTAGGAGAATCATGCAAACATTGTTGTATGTTGAGTACACATTTCATAGATTGAGGAATGTAAGGGGAAAAAAAGGGAAAAAGGTTATGACCTTGTCAAAGTGTATTCTCTTAGTTGTTGGAAATGCTAACCAAGAAAGAAACAATTTATGTCATAGTTTGCTTAGTAATGCTAATTGTACTACTAATATTGTACTTAGATTGTACGACTGTTAGATTGACAAGTGGGTCACGCTAACAATTCATGAGAGTTGACTTCACATGTCAATCTAATAATAGCATAATTTAGTATAAAACTAGTAGTACAATAAGCATTATCTTAGTTTGCTTCTGTATTATGGGTGGGCTGATCTCAATGAATGCTCTTGATTCTTCTGTGTGTTGACTGATCTTAATGACAGTTCTTCATGTGATTTGGTGTATAAAACTATATATTGTCTCAATGATATCTAAACAACTAATGGTTCCTAGCTTGCTGCTATTGAAATTTTGTTATCCATTACAATGATCAGAGATATTTAACCTTCTTTCAGTTAATTTTCAGAACAAAATATGTCTTCATATTTGCATTCAAATTATTCCATTTTTGGGTTCTTTGAATTTGTTCTTCCATAAATATGGAAAAAATTTCTTGAAAACATTTTTACACTCAAAGTATACATCTGTGCATGTTGATATGTGGTTCAATACATGAATCCCAAATCAATAAATCAAATGCCAGTTAAATATCTCTGATCATGTAGACAACAATTAAAACACACTAGAGTTTTTGGAGCACATGCAATGCACGTGGGATTACTCTTTTTTTTTTCATCTAAAAATATGATTTTTTTCTAATGATATAATTTGTATTCAAGTATGATCCAAACTAAAAGTACCAAATGCTATGAATGTCATTTAATCCAATTATAATCTCTTGAGAAGTAAAAAAAAAAAAGGATATGTTTCATTCCTCCAAACAGCTAAGAATTAAATGACTAAGAATCTAATAAAAATAAGTAAACCATTAAAATGTGAAAAAAAGAAAAGAAAAGAAAATTTGTAGTAGAATTGATAGCCTAAAATCCTTTGAAGCCTAAATCTTCACTCTTCATGAGACTGCATTCACTGCCATAGGAGTCCTCACATAGTGCTTCCCATCAGACCATATGATCACCCCAAAAGCATATCCAGGGCCAACACTCCCTCTCTCTGACTTGAACCTAACCTCAAACTTCTTCTCCTCATCAACCTTGCTGAACTTGAGAACCCCGGGCTTAACGGATACCGATATGTCTATCGGGGGCACAACCCGTACCCGGTACGTGCCCGGTAACCCGACATTCTTAACGGTTCTGGTCACAGTCGTCGTCCCGTTCAGTTGGGGGACTGCAATTGAAGGGTAGTTCAAATCCTCCAGCTTAACGGGCTTGGAGGGGCACTTGTATGGCTCCTTGTAGAACACACCCATGGATGTTGCATTGTATCCAAGAGCACAAAGGAAGTTCAAGTAGTCCTTGACGGTGAGGTCGTAGACCAGACCCGGATCCATTGCCCGATTGGGCCTGATGTGCCCGGACCCGTAAGAGAAAGGGGTGGCCCTTTTGCTGTCGAAGTCCTTCATTGCTGAACCAGTGTTATCGCGGATTCTCGCTGCCAGAAGATCAATAATGGTGAACTTATTCATCGACCTAAAAAAAAAAAAAATTTTCCAATTGAAATTATGATTTCCGGCAAGTTATACTGTACCTGTAGTCATAATGGCTGATCTGATTGCCGCAGGACTCCAGTTTGCGTACAGAGTCTTGAGAAGGCCAGTGAGGCCAGCAACATGAGGGCACGACATGGATGTGCCGGAGAGCAGATTGAATGCGACACGGCGAGTGTCGTTCTGCCAACCGGTGGGGCTTGCGGCTCCAGTGAAGGCGGCGAGGATGTCATATCCTGGCGCAGTGACATCAGGCTGCGACGGCTTACAGATTAAAAGATAGTTCAACATAACATATTCGAACACACAAGCACACAGACATATCAGTATGAACCTTGAGGATTTGGGGTGTGATGGTGTTGGGCCCTCGAGATGAGAACTCTGCCATAACTGGAGACGGTTTCGCGCCTAGTTTAGTTGTCGGGGCCGAGATGGAGCCAACAGGCGATCTGCGAGAACAAACCAGCAACTGAGCCATGATCTAGACATCAGAAAAGGATACAGATGTGGTGATTCATAAGTACATAAAGAGCTCACTTGGTGGATTTCATGTAGGAAGAAAGGGCTTGGCCCTCCTTGATGGCAATGTTCGTTTCAGGGAGACGCTGAGGATCGGCTGTCACGGTATCATCCGCAGTGTAGTCGCTATTCACAAGGACCATCCCTGCACCGCCGGCCCTGATCACTTCCTCTCCCTTCTCCATCTTCGCGTTGCTCCCTCTCGTGCAAACCACAAGTTTCCCCTTCACCTTCTTTGGATCCAGGCTGCCGTAGTAGCACAGCATGCTGCAAATTCCCAAACTTAAATTTACCTTCAATATCTCTATTTCGTTGCAATTACAGCAAAAATAAGTTTGAAATTGGGCTTACGCGTCTTCAACGGTTGCATGGGACGCCTTGCCGTCTTCGGCCTTGATCAAAGGATAGAACTTATTCGCCGGTAGTTTTTTGTCAGACAGGCTCTGTCCCTGGAGAATGAATCAACAAGGATAATATGCCTCTGTGATGCAAGAGAGAGTGCAAACCAGATGGGTTTTGGTTTGGGTTTCAGTGGCAATAATGTAAATTCAAGAAAAGAAAACAGAGGCAGTAACTGTCAACTGTAATTTGAATTGAGGAAAGAGCGCCAAAGCTATGTGAAATGACCAAAGTGCCCTCTAACCTCCAGTTTCTTCTTGTTGCCCAGAATGAGGTAGGAGGGGAACTCCCTGTCCAGGGTGCTAGCTCCGACGGTCGTCATCCACGGCGCCGCGTTCGAGACCGACCCCTCGTACGGGCCCGAATTGCCGGCGGAAGCAACAACCGATATCCCCCGCGCGACGGCGTGAAACGCCCCCAGCGTGACAGGGTCACTAACATACTCACCTGCGTTCCCACCGAGCGAAACCGATATCACGTCCACCCCGTCAGAGATCGCGGCGTCATAGCCGGCCAAGATGTCGGCGGCGTAGCATCCTTGGTCCCAGCATACCTTGTACATTGCGGCCCTGGCGCCCGGGGAGCCGCCTGAGGCCGTCCCCTTGGCGAGGCCGAAGATGCTGGCCCCTCGGACGCGATTTCCGGCCGCCGTTGAGAGCGTGTGGGTCCCGTGGCCTTCGAAATCGCGCGGCGACCTGTCCGTGGAAGGTTTCCGGCCGGTCGCCGCCTCTAAACCCAGGTAGAACCACCTTGCCCCGATCAGCTTCCTGCACAACATCTAAAATTATATTTATAGAGCATTGCATTTAGATTCATATAAATTGAATTCAGAAACTTATTTATACCTGAGATTTTTGTTCTATTTAATAAGTTGAAAATAGTAAAATCTTGAAGGAAAAAAAAAGGACTATTTATACAATTCATCAAATATTAATTAGAAAGGAATCAGATTAAGAGAGATCAAACCTATTGCAAGGAACCCAGCTTTGGTGTTATTAGCACAAGATCCTTTCCATCTTTTTGGAACAGGTCCCATTCCCTTGTCTGCAAAGCTCTTGGACTCTGGCCACACCCCTGTAAACAAAATAACCAGTTTCAAATCTCACAGACTCTTGATAAATAAATATGTATTCTTTCAAAACAAAGAAAAATTGAAGAAAGTTTGGGAATCAGCAATGACCAGTATCAAGATTTCCTATAATGGTGTCCTTCCCAAATCTCGCCTTTGCCCAAATGGAAGAAGGAGGGATCCTGCCATTTCTCTCGAGGTCAAGAACCTGCCATGATCTTGTTGTGTGCAACTGCACTGCCTTGTTTTCGAACACTGATGTAACTCTGGGATTCTCTTGAAAAAAAAAGAAGAAGAAGAAGAATTTTTTTTAATAAAAAACCAAATATTTTGCAAAAACTATGTAAAACATTGTGGCTCACTTGAAACCTGCAGGGCTTCCTCCTCTTCAAGAATTGCAGCAAACCCGTTGATGTTCTTCGTGTACGAGTAAAAGATCGCTTCCTGCGCCTTCTCCTTGCTACATAATAGATGAAAATGAAAATACTATTTGAGCCAAAAAAAAAAAAGGGAAATTTATTTCACCTTCCCAAGAACTGCCCCAAAAGCTCATGATGTGAATTGGTGGCCAGCTTGAAGTCTTCACCAGTCGCTTCTTTGCCATGAGAATGCCCCCCAAGGTACACAATGTAGGACTGCACGACATTATGATTAGAGACAGAATCAAGTTGAAGAAATCAATTAGAACCTAATCTTACAAGAGATTGTATGATGAATAAAGAGAGAAGAGAGGATGCAATGCTTGCCCTCTTGGTTGCCAATGCCGGCGTTTGGAGCAAAGAGAAGACGGCCATAATGGCGAGGCAGCGGAAGACCTTGCTTCCAATCTCCATCTCTCTTTCTCTAAAAAGTTTTCAGTAGTAGAAGAAATTTGAGAGAGAGAGAGAGAGAGAGAGAGTTGAGAGGTTGGATCTCTTATAATTTCTCTAGTGATGGACTGCTTCTCTCAGAGAGCGAGCTTACAGCGGGAAACTAAACTGCATTGGACTCGTTCCCACGGGCTCTAGTGATCAGAACAGAAGGGGGAAAAGTTATTAAAACCCCTTGAGTTGGTTTCTTTTTCTTTTTGTTCTTTTATTTAATTTTCTTTTACCCCTTTTTTTGTGACTTAATTTTAAAACAACCTTTTGTTCTAGACTTGTTTCTTATGGGACCCTTGAGTGAGAAAAAAAAAAGGCTTATTTGTTTAATATCATATTAAAATTTTCTGCTATGCTCAAAAATCTCCTTCCATTTCTAAAATCTCAAAATATCCCCCTCAACTATCTGTTTCACAGTTTAGCTCATAACGGCGTTAACGACAAGTTGAAAATGACCTTTTTGCCCCTCCTTTCACAAAGAAACACATGCAAGACACATAATGAATTAAGAGTAATTTCATCATAAAATAAACACATGAAAGTTACATGACCACCAACAAGACGCACAATTAATGGATAATTAACAATGGTTTTTTTTTTGGAGTTTTGAAGATAGTTGAGGAGGGTATTTTGAGATTTCAGAAGTTGAGGAGGGCTTTCAGGAAAACTAAAAAACTTTAAAGGGGTATTTAGAAAATAAGCCAACAATAGTATCATGAAGTTGAAACAATCACCTATAAGGTTAAGAAATTATATTTTCCAAGAATAATTGAAATGATTTGTTCTTTTATTTAAAAAATGGTCGCTTCATTTCTTTTTATATTTTTGAAATGTGTTCATGAAGTAGGGATTCATAGCCCGAGTTTCAGTTATCACATCATCAGTGAGGGGGGAGTGATGGTTAGAAATGGTCCAGTGTTAGAGCTGACACTCGTGACAAATGTTAAGTATTGTATATAGCTAAAAGTGATACATAGAGCAAAGTGTCCATGCTACAACACTGATGTATGTCTATTATCTCTAGAATTCATAAGGGCAGCCTCTATAGAATACGAAGAGACACATGGAGCTAAAGTATGAGAGATCGATGGAGATCTAAACGATAAAATCTGAGAGAGAAAAAGAGAGTTACTACAGAAAGGGAGAGATGGCTTCTGTGAACTCGAACTCTAGATCTGAACACGCACGCGAGAGACACATAAAAAGAAAGGAGAGAGAAAGAGATATAAAATAATGAGAGAGAATATACAGCTCATCCCAAAAAAAAAAAATTGTCCGTTTTTGAAAAGCGGGGCCTTTTAGTAATTTTAAATTTTCATGAAAAGCAGGATCTTTTTGAAAATTATCGCGATACGTGGCTGAGACTCAGACACGTCGCCGTCAGCTGAAAGACTCAATTGGCGACTGAGGTACATTTTTCTCATATGTGTGTGTGTGTGTGTGGATGTGTGTAGATACATGCACCTATGTCATGTATATATGGAAGAGATTTTCACACACATAAGGTGTAATATAAGAGTTTACACACACATATGAAAATACACTTTAGCCCATCGATATCCATGTTTTAAAACATTGATTATGATCTACATGTTCTAAAACTCATATGAATCAAATTTCATATGAATTGAAACTTTCTAACTCACAAATCAAGCAAATAGAAAAATCGTCTTTTAAGACTGCTACAGAGCATACATTTTTAGATCATGAGAAGATGATAGAAAGTTTCAATTCACATGAAATTTGATTCATATGAATTTTACAACATGTAAATCATAATCAATAGTTTGGATCATGGATATGAATGGGTTACAATGTATATTTATTGGTATATGTAAACTCTTATGTTACACCCTATATGTATTAAAACCTATATAATATAGACACACATAGTTATGGATACATTCATTTATATGTATGCATATAGATATATATATGTGCATATATGTACATATTGTGTGTGGGTGTATATTGTTTCTGTGTGTGTTACATGCACGCACATGTGTATTTCTAAATAAATATAGATACACACACGTAAATACATACCTGGATACATACACACACCTTGATACATTTTTAGGTAGGGGGTGTGTGTGTCTGTGTGCATGCTTCCGCACTTTTGGCGTTACTTAAATTATGCACATTCAGTTAAAAAATTAAAATATACTTAGCTTAGCAACTTTGTGAGTGGTCCACGAGTGTGTGCGTGCATGTGTATGTATGTGCATTTGTATGTAGGTGTATGAGTATATAATGCACACTTTCGTACATACATATATACATATAATAAAGGGTATTTCTCATATCAACACCTGAAATCTTCCTTAATTTCATATTCAACCCTAAAATCTTCATCTATATCAACTCCTAAATTCTCCTAAGTTTGGACCAAAACCCACCCATCATTAGTTCTTATTTGTAATGTAAAAGAGATAGGGTCAACGACCAAATTACCGCTGATGAATTGATGGGAGCAGGTCCTTTATCTCTCTCATGTTGAGAACTGAGTAAATGGAAGAAGCAATCGCAATGTCAAAACACCATCAACGTGTCTTGCTCTGCCACCCAACAACCACCAAAACCAAACTCTCCTCTCTCTACACCCAATGCTTTTTCTTACATGTGGTAGGACCATTTTAGAGTCTGGTGCTCTCCTCTCCATCCAAAGAGCTCCTATTTTCCTCTAATGGTTGAGCAGAGAGGTGAAAAGATGATGGTGGAGCTCAAGAATTTGGTGAAGATTTTGAAGAAGTTGAAGAGGATGAAGATAAGAGCAATTTGGTCATATTTACTTCTTCTACATAGATTTTGACCCAAATCAATGAATATTCCTAGTATATTTTGATATATAAACGAAGT
The DNA here is from genome assembly GCA_038442645.1 of Agave tequilana. Lineage (NCBI taxonomy): Eukaryota > Viridiplantae > Streptophyta > Magnoliopsida > Asparagales > Asparagaceae > Agave > Agave tequilana. Next base: position 52,670 of record JAVJIF010008757.1, read on the forward strand.
GATTAACGAGAGGTATGGTTTTGTCCCAACTTAAACAATTTGGGGTGGATTTCATGTGTCGTTATGGAAAAACTCATATGTAAATAAACACACACACGTGGGGGGTGTACATAGACACACATATACACACTTTAATACATATATATGTGTGTGTACGTGCATACACATATGCATGTATGTAAATCAGTTAACACATACATGCACACGTACATTATATATATATATATATATATATATATATATATATATATATTATATATATATATATATATATATATATATATATATATATATATATATATATATATATATATATATATATATATATATGCGCACTCCCACGCACAAGCATACTGTGATGTATAAAAACTGACTTATCGTGGATCGAGCCCACCACATGAAATTTGAGGCGCTCTCTGGATTGTACCTGTCTGAGCACATACAAGAAAAGATAACTTTCAGGTTAGGATCATTGGTGTGGTGTCGGCCTAAAACCCTCGGACGTAAGAATCAGTAGGTGGAATGAAAAGAAGGACCAACTGAGGGTAACTGTTGGTGTAGTAAATGAAAAGACCACGCAGAGGATAACTGCCGGTGTGTTCATGTGGTGTATGTGTGCGCTTTTTAGGATTAGAGAAGCGATTCTCTTCTCATAACAGAAGAAGAATTATATATACCTGACGTGAATGCTGCCATAGAGGCAGAATTGAGGGACTATCATTACCGCACGATCTACACGTGCCAGATTTGTTGTAACGACTGTGATTATTGATGCTAGTCGATTAGGATTGCATGCTGGAGAATCTGTCTCTTTCAATAACTGCTAGCATTGATTGGGGTGTTACGTGTTATAAATGTGGAAGAGGGAAGAGTTGCATCAGCATCGGTATAGATCATGAATGATCTGCTAGTTGGAGCTTCATATTCTGAGCTGGAACCTTTGGGACGGGGAAGATCTCGGTGTGATAAAAGCCTTGGAGTTGCAGAGGTCTCCGAATGGTGAACTGCGACTGTGGACTGAGAATATCTTTGGGATGGAAGGAGGCTCCAGGATGACTTAGAGTGGCAAAAGCTCTTGGTAGGAAGGACACATGTCATCATCTTGTTGAGGTTCACATTTTGATCACTACAGATCCCCCCCGCTTTCCTATTTGTCGAAGTATGTGAAAGGGAAGTTGGAAAAGCGAAGATACTCAGATGGATTATGAATGCCTTAAAACTCATTATGACGCTTGCGGCTAAGGAGAGCGATGAATCTTTTTCGGATCACTGTAGATATTCTGGAATTAATTGTCGGTTGCATAGCTGCTGCCAGTTATCGTATTGGGTGTCTAGAAGGTTGTACCATGCGTCTCTTTGAATCTTGGCATCATTATGACAGGGATTGTAAGGTTTTATGTTTGACCATGGTTGATCTTCTGCCTTTACTATTGGTTGAAAATCTCGGGATTGTGGGCCTACTTTTTAGGGATTGAAAATTTGAATTAGAGGCGGGTTGGCTTCTCATGCATCTATAAATAGAAAAAGATTTGTGGGAGAAAGTCATCTTTTCTGTCTTCTTCAAAAGCCCGTGCTTCGTAACCTTAAATTTTTTTTTCTTGCTGCACTTGCCATGTCATCTTCTCTTTTTTTTCATCAAATGGAGGAAGGAAAAGAAGAGGGAGGAAGATGAGGACACGATGATATGGCTCTCTCTTCTAGGGAGTCTGGAGGTACATCACATTAATGACCATGAAGGGACTTTTATGACGCATTAGTCCCATGACAGGGTACCGCCGTCGAGGATGACATGTAGAATTTTTGCTTCAATTGGATCAGGCGATTTGGTTTTTGAGCTACTTGATCTTGGGTGAACAGGCTTCGACTTTAAGGCTATCAACCTCTTTCCTGATGATGTGTATAAGGGAGGAGGAGAGGAAGCTCATCAGCTGGGTGTACCAGTGAATTGCTTCTTACCCTAGAGTCCAGAGTTCTTCCTCAGAACACCTCGGAGAAAATGTGAAATCATCACCTTCTTGTGTGTCTTGCAGGCTTCTATCTCTAAAGAGCTATTGCCTCGCACTCGCAGGGTTTCTTGAGAGTTCTCATTTTGCCTCCTTGGAGAGACACGGGGGCGGGGACATATGATTGCCTGTTCAGGAGCCATGGCACGGATTTTGATGGACGAATGCTTTTGGATGGCACTCTCCGATGAGAAATTCTTGGTTTGTTCGGCATTGGGGGCTTGTTGATAGTGGCAGGACTGGAGTGTCTGGACCTAAATCTACTATATTTCTTTTCAAAATTATAAATACAGAGATGTAATGAGATTTATCGTACTACTCTTTTAGATGTAAACAAATAAATATTATGGAATGGTATTCAGAATGGAAATGAACTTTGGAATGGAAATAGTTAATGTTGTGATCTTGCCTAGCTTATTTTCACTAGTGGCCTTTTGAATTGGTATGACCGTGTCATTTCAGAGTGCTGATCTCTACCTTGAGTATAGTTGGCTGGATATGGAGTGAATTGGAGAGTTTGCGCTATTATTTTCAAGTGAAGGAGATCCCATCAATGGTACCTGCAAACTTTAGTCCTCCAAGTACGAAAAATCCTGACAGCGAAGTTGGATTTGCAGTCATCTCGAGGGGGAAATCCTATAAGCAAAGTGATAAACTTTGATTGGACTCCGAGTGAGAAAAATTTCACAGTAGAGGGTTTCGACTACCCGTAGGCTAATCAAAAGGGAGCCCATACGCTGATGCTTAATTTGCCATCTTCAAGTGAGGAAAACCCCATAGCGGGATGTACAACCTTATGATTTCCGAGTGGGGGAAATTTTAGTAGCGGAATGAGGATTCCAAGTGAGAAAAATTCCAGCAACGGAGGGTTTCGACTGCCCGTAGGCTAATCGAGAGGGAGCCTGTAGGATGACACTTGCGTTGTCATTTCTGCTTGGGGGAAATCCCATCAGCGGGACATGCAAGCTTTTAGCTTTCGAGTGAAAAAAATTCTAGCAGCAGATTGAGGACTCTGAGCGTGAAAAATTCCAGTAATAAAGAATTGTGACTGCCCGTAGGCTAATCGAGAGAAAACCCATAGGCTGGCACTTGTATTGTCATCTCTGAATGGGGGAAATCCCATCAGCAGAACGTGCAAGCGTTTGTCTTTCGAGTGGGGGAAGTCTCAGTAGAGGAAGAAGGAACTCCGAGTGAGGAAAAATCCCAACAATGGAGTTAAGTTCGCAGTCGTATCCGAGTGAAAATTTTCTATCAGCAGAGCGATCAACTTGGTAGGACTGGAATGGTTATTGGCAAAAATATAATTTTATTTGATAATTGAAATGGAACACATGGAACGTAATCGAAATACATGGGGGATCATGGAAGTACTGCCTTTTTTATGGTGATGCAGGATCACTCAATTTCTTTGTATTGGGTGATCATGTGTTATGGTTGTGCAAGCGGCGGAGCACTCAGTTGTTAAGATCCAGAGGCTACTTCGAGTGTAAGGATGTATTTTTTGAGGAAGCCCTGGCGGACGAGCTCTTCCAGATATTTCCGGAGGCTCCAGTAGTGGACGATCTTGTGTCTCCTACTATCGTGATGGGAGCAATATTCTAATTCTTTGGGAGATGTAGGATCGTACCGGATTGGTCTTGGGCGCCTGATCCAAGGTTGATTTTTGATGGCATTGAAGACCTCATTGATGGGGAGCCTAAGCGGAGTGAAGTGCCTTGTCGGCTTGAAGGTTTGGAGCGGATCAGTGAAAGAACGGGGAGCGCCTATCTCTTATAGGTGGGTTGCCCCCGATTTGGGTTCTTGATTCATAGATTCATGTTGTGGCTTTGACTTTTCTTCGTCATCGCTGCGTTTGGCGGAGTGGTTGGTAGCGTTCTTCATTGTTTTCTCCAACTGGATGTAGGGCTGAACTTGAGACAAAACCTCACTCATCCGAGTGACATCATGTTTCAGCAGATGCTTGTACAGGGGGTGAGAAGGTTGCAATCTGCTAATAAATGTGATTGTAGATACATCATCGCCGTAATTGGAAACTTTGACTAGCTAGCTTTGGAAGTAACCAATATAGGATTTGAGGTTGTTACCATATATCATTTTGACAAAGAGAAGGTGCTGATTGTTCTTCTTGGCCTCGTGGCGAGAGGTGTACTAAGTGAGGAATGCTTCAGCTACCTCCTCGACGTTGCGGAGAAAATGAGGCGGCAGGGAGTAGAACTAATTTGAGGTCACGCCTTTCAAGCTGGATGCAAATGTTAGGGACAAGAGCGGGTCATTGCGGGAGTGGACCACCATCTTGTCTCGAAAGTGCCTGATGTGTTGAACTGGGTCACTTGTTTTAAAATAGTAGTCAACGGTCAGAGTTGTGAAATTTTTTGAGAACTCGCACTCCAGAATCTCTTCAAAAAGAGAGGAGTCAGAGACTCTGACAGCGGCTTGTTTTGGTCTGCTTTGGAGTTGCAGTTTAGCCTTCTCGATCCGTCTTTGGATCAACTCGTTGAGGGATCAAATGTCGAGAGAGTCTTCAATTCTTCTCTGAGTATGGTGGGGATAAGTTTATGTTTGGATACGAGGCGATTCAGCCTCGTTATTGGAGTAGTCTTCATGGAGAGGGACATCAGTTTGGGCTGCCTCAGATTTGTGATGGGTCCATCAGTCTGAATCTCCCCAATTTCGAGCTCGTGTTTTGGCTTTGTCTGCTCCTGGGCTCTCTGGAGGGTGGTGATCTATGCAAGGAGCTGATCATTAAGCTATTTCAGCACTTCATGCTCATGGACGGCTCTCTCGCGGTTGAGGGCCGCTTATTCCCGGTCGTAATCTGATTGGGCTAGCTTGTCCTTCATTTGCTCTTTTATGTCGACAAGCATTTAGAGGATCTGACCTTCGATTAACGGCGTCGGTCGGATGCTGGCAGCTGTTCTCTGAGGTGAGGAGGTGCCAGTGTCCTCGGTAGCATGATGTTAATCGACGGCAGACGGGGGACCGTGCCCCTGGCGGCACTGTTGGCCTTGCCTTTGACAGGACGCCATTATGGATGACGGTTTGCTTTCTCGGGGCCATCAGTACTGGGGAAGAGGCTTTTATATAAGGTTTTGGGTTAGATAGGAAGGAGATTTGGAGTATGGACCCAGCTTTCAATGAAAGCACCAGTTTGTGGTAGATAAAAATTCGCTTACCGTGAATCGAATCCACTATAAGCAATTTGAGACACTCATGGATGGTACCTCTTTAGGCACACACGGAAAAATGCACATTTCAGATTAGGAGTACCGATGTGGTGTCAACCTAAGGCCCTCGAGCGTGAGAATCAATAGGTGGAATGGAAGGAATGACCGACATGTGTAGTGGTTGGAAGACTGCGCAGAGAATAACTGCGGGTGTATTGGTGTGGTGTGTGTATGCTTTTAAAATTAGGGAAGCGATCCCCTTCTCCTAGGAGAAGAAGGATTATATATACCTGACGTGGATGTTGGCATGGAGGCAGAACTGAGTGATTGTCGTTACCGCGCAATCTGCACGTGCCAGATTTGTTGTAATGATTGTGATTATTGGCGCTGGTCAATTAGGATTGCATGCCAGAAAATTTGCTTCTATCTATATCTGTCCGCGTTGATTGGGTGTTGCACGTCATGAACATGGAAGAGGAAAGTGTTACATAAGTATCAAAGGAGATTATAAGTGATCTGTTGGCTAGAGCTTCAGGTTCAAAGCTGGGACCTTCGGAATAGGAAAGACCTTGATGTGGTAAGGCTTGGAGGTATAGAGGTCTCTGAATGGTGGAATGTGACTCCCGGACCGAGATGTCTTTGGGACGGTGGGAGGCTCTAGGATGACTTGGAGTGGCGGAAATTGCAGGTAGGACACATGTCATCATCTTAATGAGGGTCAAATTTTGACCACTACACATACGTATGAATACGTACGCAAACATACACACATACGTACGCATACACACACACATAGAACAAGTATATATGAGTGTTTGTGCATGTATATAAGCATGTGTGTTGTGTGCTCCTATAAATACATGTAGATCCACACATGCATACACACACAAATATGCAAACAAATGTATGTATACAAATTTCATATGTGTGTCCGTATTCTTATATAAATATAGGCACATGCATGTAAGTATATACATGCACACTCATTGATACATATGTAGATACGCGTGTGTGCTCGTGTCTGTGTACGCGCACTCGTGTGGAGTTGCTTTTCTAGTTCTGTTATATTAAGGCATAGCCAGATAATCACAAAGGGGAGCAAACTACAGTTAGACAGCAAGACAAGTTTAAACTATAAATTAGCAATAGCATTAGTTTAGATCTAATCTAACTAAATGCATGATATCAGAAGGAAATAGAGTATTCCAAATGAGTTCCCCTCTAGTTGTTCTTCCCATGTTTGCCAGTTCATATCAGGGGCCAACTGTTCCGTCTTCTTTGCTTGAGAGAGTTGCAGCAGTGGTGTTCCAAGAATCACCTTCAACACAATTTATATTGATGAATTTTAGCATCAAAGATGTTTATCTTTTTGACTTCTTCCATAAGTTTGATACCTCTCTGTTGTTGGAAATTACCCGGTTATAACAGATATTGACTGTATATTTTTGTGGTTATGATGAAAAATAGGATGCACATTCAGTTAAAAATCGAAGTATACTTAGATTACCAACTATCTTGCGACTATACTCTCTTCCTCCTGCGTTTTCACTGGCAGCAGCTATGTACAATTGAAGTAGACAAAGCAACGAGAAGACAGTAATCCCACAATCAATTTCTTTGAAACTTTTTATTGTTCGCATTGAGAAATCTGTACCAAAGAAACCGTTCACTAAATCCTAAAATAAATCCCTGAAAAAAGAAAATTTAGAAAGAATGCCCCTAAGCGTAGAGCCTAAAATCCCATAGACTTAACCACTATAGGACTTCTTACATAATGCTTGCCATCAGACCAAACCAGCACCCCAAACACATACCCTGAAGGGCCACTTGCCTTGGCCTTCAAACTGACCTCAAACTTCTTCTCTTCTCCCACCTTGCTGAATTCAAGCCTCGACGGTGTCACTTCAACCGAGACCCCCTTCGGCGCCACCACCCGTGCGACATACATGCCAGGGGCACCAACATTCCTGACGGTCCGAGTCACTGAGGTCGAACCAGAGAGTCTAGGGACTGTGATCGAAGGATAGTTCAAGTCTTCGATCCTGACAGGTTTCGATGGGCAGGCATAAGGCTCGATGCTGAACGTCTTGATTTGGGTTGAGTTGTAGCCCAGTGCACACAAGAAGTTCAAGTAGTCGGTGGTGGTCAGGTCGTAGACCAAGCCAGGGTTCATGGCGCGGTTAGGCCTGACATGACCGGACCCGTAGCTGAACGGAGTAGCCTTTTCCGATGAGGAATTGGTCAGGGGCTTATGGTTGTTGTCACTAACCCTTGCTGCAAAACAGGAAAATATTTGTGAAATTGTGGTGTTGAACTCTTCAAACGCATATTGCCGCAATCTTACAGGTTCTAATTCCTCTGAGCATACCAGAAGTCATGATAGCAGATCTGATGGCAGCAGGGCTCCAGTCAGGGTGCAAGGTCTTGAGCAGTCCGACGATGCCAGCAACGTGAGGGCACGACATCGACGTGCCTGACTCCGAGTTGAAGGAAACACGACGGTTGTCGAAATCTAGTCCAGTTGGTGAACTGGCCCGAGTCCAAGAAGCAATGACACTCACCCCAGGTGCAGTTATATCTGGCTGCAGTCCACAAAAGCAAATTAAAGTGTTATATCAGATTCAAAAATTGAATCACAAACAGACACTGAGAAGCAAAGTAGCGAACCTTGAGAATCTCAGGGTTAACAGTATTGGGCCCCTGAGATGAGAATGCAGCCATGAAAGGCGCAGGTTTGGTACCAAGTTGAGTTTTGGGGATTGTTATGTAACCATATGGCGCCCTGCTGCATAAATCAAATTAAGTACAAGTGAACAATATTGGGGATAAATGCAAATGCAAACTGAGAGAGGCATACTTGGTGGACTTGAGGTAGGAGAAGACTTCAACACCTTCGTCATACGAAATGTGCGTCGCAGGAAGAACATGTGCATCGGCGATTATTTCATTGCCGGTGGTGTGATCATTGGCCAGGACCATCCCAGCACCGCCGGCATGGAGAACAGCCTCCCCCTTCTCAACCCTGGCGTTGATTCCGCGGAGGCACACTACGATCTTCCCCTTCGCCTTCTCGGGGTCTAGAGATCCCAACATGCACAATTCACTGTTCAAGAGATTAGAAAAAGAAGAAGGAAATCATTTGAGAGATCAATATTTAGATATCATGGTCATCATCAAAATGTAGTCAGAATCATCCTTACGCTTTGCTGATAGATACATTGGCAGCTTTGGCTTCCACTGCGCTGATCATTGGATAGAACCTGTTGCCTCGAAGAGAGGTTGAAGACAGGCTCTGCCCCTGAAATCAGAACAAGGAACATAACAAACGTTTAGTTTGAATGTGACAACTGTTAGAATATAAAAATATTATTCTCGAATCTATGGAGTTTTTAGAAACAAACCTTGATGTGCTTCTTGTTGTAGGAAACATAGGAAGGGAACTCCCTGTCCGTTGTGCTTGCGCCCACAGTCAGGATCCACGGCGCCGTGTTCGACACCGAACCGGGCTTCGGACCGGAATTACCGGCCGAGCAGACGACCGTTACCCCGTTCTTCACGGCGTGGAACGAGCCGATTGCCAACCCGTCGAGAAAGTAGCCCCCCGGTGATCCGCCAAGAGAGACCGACAGAACGTCAACCCCGTCATGGATCGCAGCGTCGAATGCGGCGAGAATGTCAGCGTCGAAGCACTCACTGTCGTTGACCGGCGGCCAACATACCTTGTAGGCAGCCACGCGGGCGCCAGGCGACCCGCCCTTGGCCGTTCCGTTACCGTACCCGTAGATGCTGGCATGGGCCACCGGCCGGCCGGCGGCGGTCGACAGCGTGTGGGTCCCATGGCCATCGGTGTCCCAGGGAGAGTTGAAGGTGGAGTTCAGCGGGCCAACGGCGGATTGGTAGCCCCTGTTGAAGTAGCGGGCGCCGATGAGCTTCCTGCACGAAATTAGAACCGTTGGATGGCTTGATCAACGGTTGAGATTCAAAGTGGCATCGTTGCAGTTTTACTTGAGACTGCAGTGACAGTTATTTCAGTTATAAGCTGTCAATTTTTTTACTTTGGTCCCTGAACCTTCTAATTTGTCAGAGAGTGCTCAAAGTTTTTTAATCCCCGGAGCTAATTATCTAATTCCTTGTTAATTAACTTTTTTTATTAGATTAAAATAAATAGGTTAGATTATAAGTAAGACCATTGACCAATAAGCTGAGATCTCAAGTCAAAGGCATTGTATGGTCAAATTGTCTTTGCTTGGATTAGGGTTTAGGACTTCTTTGTTGGATCTAGGGTTTCCAGCAATCCAAGAGATCTGAAAATCTTAGGAGAGAGTTTTAGTGGGATGCACGTCTAGATTTTTTTTTTTTTTTTTAACAATTCATTGGGTAGATCAACATTTATAATTACTAATTTTCTTTTAGAACAAGTATTTGTTTTCCTCAAACAGTATAATAAAAATAAAGATATGTGCTGACAGTCTAGGGAAAAAAAAATAGATTTTCTTCTAATTTTTTCTTTTATGAGTAACAAAGAATTTGGTTTATAAAAAGTTCTGCCATGTGGTTGTTTGATTAAAAAAATTCTTTTTTTCTCCTTTGAAAAAAGGAAATTAGCTGCTGCTGTATGTTATATTTTTGTTTTTATCTTTCTTATTGACTTTTAAGTGCATTATTAAATGTTCTAGTTTAATATAATTAATTGATACGGAAATTTATATTAAAGATAAAACAAAAAGTGTGAGAAATAGCTCACGTATTTCTTATAAATTATAGTATTATTATACATTTCTGTTTTAAGTATACATGCATTTGTACGTGCAAGAGAACTAGTTACGATTTTAAATCTAAGACTTTGTGGTTATTGATGTGCTCTTCAATCTTTTTTTCATGCATGTACTCTATATATATATATATATATATATATATATATATATATATATATATATATATATATATATATATATATATATATATATATATATATATATGAGAAAAATGTATATCAGCCCGCGGGCTGAGAGTACTCTCTCAGCCTGCGGTGACGTGGCTCGATTTGTCACCTCACTGACTTGCGGCCCGCTTTTAGGGAGAAGTTAAATTACCAAATACCCCTTATGATAACTTTTCCTTATTGTTTATTATTATTTTTTCCCCCTTTTATTTTGCCGCTCTTTATAGGATATAAATTACTTTTCGCCTTATTTCTTTACCTCTTTTTTGAAAGATCTAGTTTCTCCTTTTCAGCCTGGGATAAATTTTTTTTTGAAAATATAAAATCTTTTCAGATCAATGTTTTCAGCCTGCGATAAAATTCTACTTTATAGTTTATTTTTTTTTATATAATGTAGTCAGAGTCTTTGGTCGCATTGTACATTTAAACTGCGACCTTAGTCAAAGACTTTGGTCGCAGTGTACATGATTAAATGCGACCAAGGTCGCAGTGTTGTTATTGATAAAGATGGCCAGCAACTGCAATCTAATGTTGCATTACATGGACTGCGACTTTGGTCGCAGTACGTTAAGTAAGTGTTTTCCTTTAGATTAACATGCATAGCGACCAAGGTCGACACTGCTGTTTTGGTTTAAGACTGCCGCCAGCAACTGCGACCAAGGTCGCCGTGTTGTTGTTTTATTAAGTGTTGTTTTCGATTAAGTCATTTTTTTGAATCTAAATGAAAAATGAAAAGTTGTCTGTTGTCTGATGCGACTTGGAGTCACTCCGTGAGACGCGACCTGTCATAAAGATTTTATGAGATCTTTTAACGCCAAGTCTACGTTGACGAACCCGCACCATTCGTTGTTTCCCGAAGCTGTTGTCCACGCGTCGGCTCTTCATTGAAACCATTAAGGCCGACGGTTCTGATTAATGAACCATTAATTATGGTTATTATGGGCTGGCTATAAATAGGGCTCACACTCTCCCTTTAACAGCCCATAATTAGACTGTTTTCATTTGAGAGCAATTGCTCTGAGAATTTCCGCCTTCTTCACAGTCTCTAACAGGGGCCTGCCTCCATGGATGAAGATGACCCTATGCACGAAGATGACCCAGAGCTTGATTGTCCTTTTTGAGGTTCGCTGGGCCTCTGGGAGTATATTTTGGCCGGTGAACTTGATCGATTTTCGTCCACAAGGGAAGAAGTCATGGTCCTCGACGTCCACAGTTTTTTTAATACACGGGGACCTCAATAACACCACTGCTCTTATTCAACAAGGGCTATTTTGATGTTTAATCTTCTTTGTACTGCTATATTGTAACACTCAATCTTATTGTATAAGAGATCGTTTTGTATCATTTTCACATGCCTGGAGATAAATGCGTGGACATAAATAAAAAGCATATTTGTTTTTAATAAACTACGACCTTTGGTCGCAGTCATGCATTGCAAACAAAACAACTTGGACCAGAGACGACACTGCGACCAAGGTCGCATAAGACTATCAGTGCAAACAGAAAGAACTGCGACGAGGGGCGACATTGCGACCAAAAACTGTGACTAAGCAACTGCTGCGGTGACGTGTCACCTCGTCGCAGTGTTGTTGTTGATTAAGACTAAAGACCAGCAACTGCGACCAAAATTGCAGATTATTTTTTTAAGACTGCGGCCATCAACTGCGACCAAGGTCGCAGTGTTGTTGTTGATTATTTATAAAGACCAGCAACTGCGACCAAGGTCGCAGTGACGTACTGTTTTTGTACTGTTTTGGAGTAAGAGTAAAGACCAGCAACTGCGACCAAGGTCGCTGTGTATTTTATTAAGACTATACACCAACAACTGCGATCAAGGTCGCAGTTTATTTTATTAAGACTACGGTCAGAAACTGTGACCAAGGTAGCAGTGTTGTTGTTGATTAAGACTAAAGTACAGCAACTGCGACCAAGGTCGCAGTGTATTTATTAAGTCTGCGTCCATGGTCGCAGTATTTCAACCAATACATAGCAGTAAAAAATGTAATTCACACAATTAACTTTAGAAAACAGATTTATATATATTTAAAAAGAAAAACAAAATACAATTTTTTTAACTTCTAATCGTCGTCATCACCATCGTAATCAGATTCGTCGTCAAGAGTCATGCTTTCGTCTTCTGTCTCTTCCTCCTCTTCAGGTACAGTCTCATCGTCGCTTTCTTCCTCTTCATGTTTGTGTTTTGGTTCATCAATGAACTCCCAGAAAGGGTCGTCTGTATCAAGCTCAGATTGTGACCCGTAGCGAGACATTGTTTCAGAACTAAACATAAAATCATCATTTGATGATTGGCTTCTTTCCAGTGAAGACGGTGGTGATGGTGAAGACATTGTTTGAATGTATTGGCTTCTTTCCGGTGAAGACGATGGTGATGGTGAAGACATTTTTTGAATGTATTTTCCGAACAGTGAGAGTAACGAGTTTGAGCAAAAATAACTTAGTATGTTTTTAATCCTTTGCTCATGACCCTTTATATATTTTTAATCCCGGAATTCCAAAAGGTTTAAGCTCTCGGACCACGTGAATATCTCTCAAATATATTTTCTATCTTTTCCCAAAAATTGTATACTTCCTAGGTGACTGTTCAGTTATCCAAAACAGTTTAAAAGTTAATACACTATAACTTTAAATTACTTTGAACTCCAAAACAGTACATTATTGCGACCAAAGTCGCATTGGGAACTGAGAAATGATTAACTGCGACCATAAATTGCATCGGTAGTAGGATTGCGACTATGGTCGCAGTGTTTAAGAGCAGCAGTCGCAGTTTGGATATGTAATTAAAAGAGCTTATAAGTTATTTTGGTCGCAGTACATTGTTTCAGAACTCAGATTAACTTTAAATTACTTTGAACTCCAAAACAGTACATTATTGCGACCAAAGTCGCATTGGGAACTGAGAAATGATTAACTGCGACCATAAATTGCATCGGTAGTAGGATTGCGACTATGGTCGCAGTGTTTAAGAGCAGCAGTCGCAGTTTGGATATGTAATTAAAAGAGCTTATAAGTTAATATAGTGAGAAAGAGACCTTACAAAAAAATAGAATTAAAAGCTTTTAAAAGAAGACAAAATATGATTGAATATCAGAAGATCAGGAAATCCTAATCCTCGTCATTATCACCATCATAAGCAGATTCATCGTCTTCATTCTTCTGCTCTTCCTCTTCATCACTTATTTTCTCATCATCTTGCTGTTTTTGAGGTTTTTTTGTTTCACTGATGAACTCCCAGAATGGATCGTCTCTATCAAGCTCTTTGTCTGACCCGTTGCTAGGAAGCGAGCCTACAGCATCAGAGGACATGCTTTCATCAAGCATGTCTCCGTCAAGTGGCAGAGGAATAATGTCTTCTTCACTAACCCACATGAAAACTTCATTATCATCATGAATAGGAGGATCAGTTAATACATTATTTGATGTAGTGAGATAGTCAAAAGGAGTGAAGTCCAGACTGGTATCAGATTCACTAGAATATCCTGAAGACAAAGGACCGGTGGGGGAACGATTGAAGTTGAAATTAGGGGTGGCAATTGGGTCGGGTCGGGTCTAATTGGGTCGGGTCTTAAATGGGTCGACCCATAATCGGGTCGGGTCGACCCGACCCATTTATTTATATGGGTCAAAAATCCAAACCCAAACCCGACCCAGTATTATGTGGGTCGACCCGACCCGACCCATTTGACCCATTTAACTAAATGGGTCGGCCGGGTCAGGTCGACCCGTTAGCGGTAAATGTTTTGTAGGAACCTTGTTCTTGCATTCTATAAGTAGATGACAGTGGCATAATGTTGATTTCAATAAGTTAAAAATCATAAAATCATGTATATCAAATGCAATGCTTCTTATTCTCTGAAATAAAGGTGAAAGTATTAGTGGGATTAAGACAAACTCAGGGATTGTTTATGCAATATAGTTTTGTTTATTTATGAGAATGTAGTTAAAATTAAGGGGCTTTAGGTTTTTCATAGAAGATTGTGCAATGTGTATGGTGTATTGGATTTTGATGAAGAAATTATGGAGAGCTAAATTATGAAGTCCCTGAGCGGAAATGATAAATGATTCCAAAAAAAAAATCTCTGGATCAAAAATATAAAAAGGTAAATGGGTCTTAGCGGGTCTTAGCGGGTTTGGTGGGTTTGGGTCGACCCGACCCATTTATTAATCGGGTCTGGTGGGTCGACCCGATTACGACCCAAACCCGTATAACTCAAACCCATACCCACTTACTCTGGGTCGGGTCGGGTCGGGTCTGGCGGGTCGGGTCTGAATTGCCCCCCTAGTTGAAATCTAAGTGTTCAGAGGAAGAAGAGGGGGAAGACATGTAACAGCCATTTTTTTTATTTATTTATTTATTAATTCCTAATTTTATTAAGCATCAGTTAAGTAGAAATTTTTTTTTTCTTATATGATTTTTTTTATTAAATACCTACATTAATAAAGATGACCAAAGAATTATATTTCATCTTTATGAGTTATTTGCATTTTTATGGTATAAATTGGTATATATATAGAAAAATATATATAAATATTTCATGCCAAAATAATTATGATATTAGAGTATATGGGGAGTATATCTTAAATATTGCAAATGTTGGTATATCCTTAAGTATTCCAAAAATTGACATATACCAAAAATAATACTATGTATTGTAGACCAATTTTTTTATTATTCTTTAGTTAGTGGAGGTGTTAGGTGTGCATGGTGAGGTGAGATGTAGGGCTAGGATGAGTTTGGTCTTAGATCTAGCCAAGTGGCAAGACTTGAGGGGAAGTTGTAATTGTAATGACTAGATTATTAGGGGCCTATTTGCATAATAGCTTTCTCTTACGTTAGGATCTGAGAGAAGTTTTCTTCCTCTCTGTAAAAAAAAAAAAAAATTCAGAACTCTCTCTCAACCAAACCCTAAAATTTCTCTCTCTCTCTCCCCCCCCACCCCGGCCGAAGCCAAGGGGGGCGGCAGCACAGCCGCGCGCCACCACCGCACGCGGCTGCGCACAGCCGCGAGCAGCAGGCCGCAGCCGCGCGCAGCGCGCGGGGGCGGCGCACCGCCGCGCGCCAGCGGCGGTTCAGGCCGCGGGTCGGCCTGAATTGGGGGGGGGGGATTTTCTGTTGACTGGAGAAGAAGAGATTCAGATTTGGTGGTGATTTTGCAAGGGAAAAAGCCAAGCCCTAATTCTGAAATTGGGTTCCAAAACCCCCAAAATTCTGAAATTAAATTGGGTTGAAGGTAAGATCTTTACTTTACTATTTCCTTCCTCTTTATGAATTGTTTCATAACCAAGATTTACCCTTGTCTTCTTTTACTAGGATTTTGAGTAGGGGAGGATTGATCAAAATCATAAGTGGGAAGCAATATATCAAGGTGAGTAAATTACATACTCACTTCACATACTAAATTTACGAATTTAATTCATGTAATTGTTGTATGAGACTAAGAGGGATTTTAGGGAAAGTAAATTAGTTTAGTGTAGAGTGGCATGTAAATTAATTCTACATGGAAATGGGTGCCACAATTATTTTTATTAGAAGGTCGTTGTATAAATTATTGTGTTATGTGTTCGTAACAATTTGAGTTAGGTTAAGTAGTATAAGTAAAGGGAGTGGTGATGGGTGTGTACTAGAATGTAAGGGTGCCCTAGTAGTTATGTTACAAGCTATATATGTGAAATGCTTAAGTCACTAATTATAATACCTTGGTAATCCCACATGAATTACTTTGTACTACTTACTATAATAGTACACTTATAAGAGCATGATTAAAAATATTGATGACACGTGAGCATGTCGATTTTGTGATTTTGTCATAACATGTTAATTATGTAACCTACGCCATGGTATATTTTGTCATGCAATATATGCGTGGGTTGCTTGTAGAATTTATATGTTGTTATGATCGAATATCTATGTATGTCTTTTAAGAGGAGGAAGGGGCCGGCGGGAGCCGGTAGGAGGGGGGAAAGACGGTGAGTTATGGTAATGCATATTGTTTATTTACGTAAGGAGGAAGGGGCCGGGCGGGAGCCGGTAGGAGGAAGAAGACGGGGTTCATGGGAATCACACTTAAACATTATATGAACATGTATGCTTATTTCTTATGCTATATAAATGAGTCATTATTGTACTCCAAGGAGGAAGGGGCCGAGCGGGAGCCGGTAGGTGAAAGAAGACGGTGGAAATTGTACCCTATAATTAGGGTGATGTGTGATTGTGCTCTAGTAAGTAACAAAATATTATGTTATCGGTAATTGTTTGGAAAGTAATATTTGATAGTCAAGGTTTGGGCAAGGTAAGTATACGTGTCTAGAGACTTTCTTGAGAGGGATCAAGTAATGATCTTGCTCTAGTACACTATGGGAAGGAACTTGTATTCATAAAGAAAGCCTAACAACTAAGACTCGTAAATATTAAATTGAGTAGGGTGGCATTTACATTCATGTAAGGTTTCTTTGGACTCCACAAGGTATGTTGTGGAAATATATCATGTTATCATTCATAAAGTGTTTATGAAATTTACTCGCTGAGCCGTCGAGCTCATTCCTTTCATTTTCTCCTCTTTCAGGTCTGGATAAAGGTAAGGGCCTACTGTAGCAGGGAGTAGTTAGAGCAGGATGGCATCTATCTATAACTATTATTTTTGTTCACCATGTGTACATAAGTAGGTTTATTTCCGCATTTCATAGTTAAATGTATCTTGACATCATTTTCATATGTAATCTTCTTCTTGTAATAGTTATAACTTGAACTTGATGCTTGGGATGTTTGTAAATGTGAGAAGGAAGATCATGATGGTTGTATTATGTGGTTAATGGATGCCCAAATGATATTGGAAGAGGATGTATGGCATAAGTATTTTGAGGACATCTTTACTGATGTAATGTGGTGCTAGTGAGATTTTTGTTATTTTGTGATAAGTAGGCCATATGGCCGAAATCCTTTATGAACATAAGTAGGCCTTAGAGCCGAAATTGGATATTTTGTATGTGGTAAAAGTAAAAATATTAGAGGAAGTGCTGCCGAAATTTTCTAGATGTTGGAATAAATACATATTGTGGATCTAACCTTGCTTATTAGAAACTGGGGCCGTTACAAGACATGATTCAATAATGAATTTTTTTTGGAAGTTTTTGAAATCAAATTGAAAAGGAAGAGCAAAAATATAGTTTTTAGGTATGAGATAATATACTAGTAACAAGCATTATATAAAGGTGAATATTGTGGAAGAACATGAATAGTAATAATAATTGTTAGAAGTGATGGTTGAGTATGGTAAGAAGTGGTAAAAAAAAATTTATTTAATTGAAGATTTATTGCGGGAGAATCCGAAGTACAAATTAACTTTTTATAGAATTGTTTGCCTATATCTTTAGATTACGTATGGTGCACATCTTTCCTTTCTCGAGAAGGATTTTCTTTGGAGGTATTTGGTGGGATTCCAGTTGGGTGGAAGACATGGATCTCTATGATGATAATGAGAATTGGAGATGCGAGTATGATACTGTCTTAGAAGAAGAAGGAGAGGATCCTGAGGAAGAAAATTTTGAAGAAGAAGAAGATCCTGAGGAGGTAGATCCCGAAGAGGATGATCCAGAGGAGATAAATCAAGGAGAAGAAGATTCCGAAGAAGAGGAAAACAATAAGGAAGATGAATCTGAAGGAGACAACAGGGAGGATAGCTCCTCGAGTTCTAATATAACCCCATGATAGGAATTTAGAGGGTGGCATTTTTGTTTTTGTTGTGTTTGTTTTTGAAGAAAATGAATGTGGACTTATATGAATGGATATTTTTGTTTTTGTAAAGAAAAAAGGGTGTCAATAGCTATATGTATGAACAATGTATCCCTGTATGACTGCATTTGTATGTTTTGAAAGAATGTAGTCATGCTAATGTAAATATTGCTATGAAAACATTCTGTGCATAAATGAAATCAGTGTTTTTTTTTTGGAACTATTATACTTGTTATTATTGAGTTGTCATTAATTAAGTTCGACTATTCTTCTAGGTATTAAATGGACTTAAATTTTCCTCCATCCGAGGCCAACTCGGAGGGCGACGTCCCATTGCATAGTGCAATCGGGAGCGTCCATCCCTCAGCAAGTCAAGAATTCCTAAATGAACAATCTAACGCCAATAGGAGAATTCCAGATAGAATACCAGATTGGTTGTTGCAACTGGCAAATGTTAACAATCCTCGAAGAGCCCTGGAACAATTTCAAAAGTTAAACCCACCAGCATTTAAAGGAGGAGTGGATCCGATACAAGCAGAAGAATGGCTCCGTCAAATTGAGAAAATACTTGATGTTATGGAGTGCACGGAAAATCAACGGGTATCTTTCACCTCCTTCATGTTCCAAGGAGAAGCAGAACGCTGGTGGGAGATGATCAAAGGAGGAGCTAGAACCATGGGGAAAGAAATTTCTTGGAACTTCTTAGTTAAGAAGTTTAATGAAAAATATATACCAGGAGTGGTGAAGGACAGACTCGCAATGGAGTTCCAAGACCTAAAGCAGGACCAGTTGACTGTAAGTCAATATGAGGCCAAATTCACCCAACTGTCTAGATATGCGGAGAAATTGGTGTCTGAAGAGGAAGATAGAGCAAAAAGATTTGTTAGGGGTTTGAGGCCGGAAATCAGAAGTAAACTGATTCCCTTCCAATTACAGATCTATAGCCAAGCAGTAGAGAAGGCCCTAGAAATTGAAAGCGACATGCAAGAGAGCCAGGAGGCAAGGACCAGGGAACTGCCTTTTATGAAGCGCCCCCGGTATGCAAATGCGCCAAACTTTGGAGCTCATCCAGTAAGGTCCGACAGAGGTACCGGATCTTCCTTTATGCCAGCCCAAAGGACCAGAGGGAACTCGTGGCCTAAGAAGAGGGGATTTTCTCATTCAGAATTACCAATGCCATCTCCACACTCCAACTTTGTGGGAAGCCAATGGTGTCCCAGATGCAATAGGAATCACACCAGCAGTTGCTCGGTTGGTAAGCAATGTTTTGCTTGTGGTAAAATGGGTCATATGAGGAGAGACTGCCCAACCCTGCATGGATATCCAGGAGCTAGTAGGGGAACAGGGAGACCAGCCATGGGTATTGCCCCAACAGCAGGAGGACAAGCTAGCACCTTTCGACAACATGTCAACAGGACTCGCTCAGCCACGACGCAAGCATCAGTGCAACAACCCAGAGCTCAAGGAAGAATGAACGCAATAACTCCACAGGAAGCTAGGGCATCCAATGCAGTGGTGGAAGGTACCGTCTGTGTATCTAAAAATATTGCTCGAGTATTATTTGACCCTGGTGCTACCCATTCATTTGTTTCTTCATCATTTGCTGCAATGATTAACAAGAATTCTGAACCTTTGAACTATCAACTAGTGGTGTCAACCCCAGTAGGCGTAAGTGTGACCACTAGTGAATACTATAAGGAATGTGAAATCATTATAGGAGAAATGAAAACACATGCAGACTTGATTAAATTAGGAGAGATGGAATTTGACATCATCCTGGGAATGGATTGGTTGTCAACATATCGAGCTCAGGTAGATTATCATCAGAAGAGAATAATATTTAAGTTAGAAGGAGCTCCAGAAAGAGTCTATGAAGGGATGAAGGGTAAGATTTGCACTCCAATCATTTCAGCTGTGAAGGCCACTAAGCTATTAAGGCAAGGATGTCAAGGATTTCTGGCAACTGTTATAAGTAAAGACAGGATAATGAAAGTTGAAAACATTGAAGTTGTGAAGGAATATCCTGATGTATTTCCGGAGGATCTACCCGGTTTACCCCCAGATAGGGAAGTAGATTTCTCCATTAATCTTCTACCTGGGACAAGTCCCATATCTAAGGCACCCTATAGGATGACGCCCGCAGAAATGAAAGAATTGAAGGACCAACTACAAGAGCTACTAAGTCGGGGATTTATTCGGCCGAGTGTATCACCTTGGGGTGCTCCTGTGTTATTTGTTAAGAAGAAAGATGGGAGCATGAGGCTGTGTATAGACTACCGTGAGTTGAATAAGGTCACTATCAAGAATCGGTATCCACTACCAAGGATTGATGACCTTTTGACCAACTTCAGGGTGCCAGTATATTTTCCAAAATAGATCTGAGATCTGGATACCATCAATTAAAAATTAAGACGGAAGATGTTTCTAAGACAGCCTTTCGGACTAGATATGGACACTATGAGTTCTTAGTGATGCCATTTGGTTTGACTAATGCTCCAGCAGCATTCATGGATCTGATGAATAGGATCTTCCAACCATATCTAGATCAATTTGTGGTGGTCTTTATAGATGACATTCTAATCTACTCTAAAAGCAAAGAAGAGCATGAAAGTCATTTAAGGGTAGTTTTACAATTATTGAGAGAGAACCAACTTTATGCAAAACTTAAAAAGTGTGAATTCTGGTTGGATAAAGTTGGATTTTTGGGTCACATCATAAGAAAGGAAGGAATATCAGTGGATCCTGTTAAGATCGAAGCAATTAAGGAATGGCCTCGACCTACCAATGTCACCGAAGTGCGGAGTTTTCTGGGACTGGCTGGGTATTACCGGAGATTTGTAGAGGGATTCTCCAAAATTGCAGCATCCTTGTCACAATTAACCAAGAAGGGACTCAAATTCCATTGGGGAGATAATCAGGAAAGGAGTTTTTAGGAGTTAAAGGATAAACTAACATCAGCCCCAGTCCTGGCCATGCCCTCTGGAACTGAAGGCTATGTTATTTACAGTGATGCGTCAAAGTCAGGGCTAGGGTGTGTGTTGATGCAGCATGGCAGGGTTATTGCATATGCTTCTAGACAACTAAGGAACCATGAGAAGAATTATCCTACACATGATCTTGAGCTAGCTGCAGTCATCTTTGCCTTGAAGATATGGCGACACTACCTTTATGGAGTCTCATGTAATATATATACAGATCATAAGAGTCTAAAGTACATCTTTACTCAAAAGGAGCTGAATATGCGACAAAGAAGATGGTTGGAGTTAATGAAAGACTATGACTTGGCTATTCATTACCACCCCGGAAAGGCCAATGTTGTAGCAGATGCCTTTAGTAGGAAGTCGGGAGGATCCGTAGCAGTGTTATTAACACAACGGGATGATTTATTGAAAGACATAGAGCGGCTGCAATTGGAAATCTTGGTGAGGGAAACTCGAGAAGGAGTGGTGCAGGTAAGTCAAGTTAGCATTGATTTTGACCTCCACAAAGAAATAAAAGAAGCTCAACTAATAGATGATCAAGTAATTAGAATAGTGGAAGGAGTGCAAAGGGGTGAAGCTCAAGATTATTCCATTGTTAAGGACTTGCTAAGAAAAGGAGGCCGAATCTATATACCTTCAGATTTTAAGCTCAAAGAGCGAATTATGACTGAAGCACATTGTACTCCCTACACTGCACACCCAGGAGCAACCAAGATGTATCAAGATCTAAGATTAAATTTTTGGTGGGAAGGAATGAAGAAGGATATAGCTAAATTTGTACAAAGATGCCTGATATGCCAACAAGTCAAGGCGGAACACAAAAAGCCTCCGGGACTCCTTATGCCGTTGCAAATTCCTGAATGGAAGTGGAGCAATATTACTATAGATTTTGTTACAGGACTTCCTAAATCCCCTCAAGGATATGATGCCATATGGGTGATAGTAGACCGACTCACAAAGTCTGCCCATTTCCTACCCATTCGAATAAACTATTCAATGGACAGATTAGCCCAAATCTACCTTTGAGAAATAATCAGAATTCACGGAGTACCTGAGACTATTGTGTCAGATCGGGACCCCCGATTCCAGTCAAGACTATGGGTCAGCCTATCCCAGGCCTTGGGCACTAAACTACATCCAAGTACAGCCGCTCATCCGCAAACCGACGGGCAATCAGAAAGAACTATACAAATACTTGAAGATATGCTGAGAGCATGTGTATTGGATTTCGGAGGTAACTGGGAAAAATACCTACCCTTGGCAGAGTTTGCATACAACAATAGTTATCAATCTACTATTGGAATGCCACCATTTGAAGCCGTACGGTAGGAAGTGTAGATCTCCGATTTGTTGGGAGGAGATAGGAGACCGAACATTATTCGGAGCAGATATAGTGGTAGATACAACAGAGAAGATCCGGATAATTAGGAAGAGGATGAAGGCAGCTCAAAGTAGACAAAAGACATATGCAGATCGGCGCCGGAGACCCTTGGAATTTGCGGTAGGCGACAAAGTTTTCTTGAAGATATCACCAATGAAGGGAGTGATATGGGTTGGTAAACGGAATAAGTTAGACCCCCGTTTCATCGGTCCTTTTGAGATATTGGAAAGAGTTGGACCTCTGGCCTACAGGTTAGTGTTGGCCCAATGGCCTTCCACTCTAGTTTAGATGATGATCAACTCATGTAGTTATGTTTACTAATATTCTTGTGTTTCTAAGTTTCAGATCATTAACAGGATATTAGTTGGTGATTAGCTTCAACAAGGAGTTTAGAAGCTATTCATGGTGATTCCAGGGCCAAAGCTTCAAGTTCACACTTTGTCTAGCCCATGGATGGAGTTTTGGAGCAAGTCTACTTGAAGATGATGATCGTCAAGAAGACTTAGGTATCCTAGTTTAGATAGAGTTTTTAGATCCATTTGTAAAGCTTAGTTTAGTTGATATGCTCAAGTGAACACAAAACACACACGTTTTATGATTTGATATTTGGTTTTTATGAATAGTTGATCAAAACAAGTTTACATATGTTATATGTATAGTAGATGTTTTCTATTTATACATACATGCTTTAACTTGGTAAACAAACTTATTTTGATATCCCTATTCATGTTTTGGAAAAATCAAGTTTGACAAAATACAAGGTTTTGTTTTTGATAAAATTGGCAAGACACAAAAATGAATTGATATGATTGATATATGTCTTGAAATTTTTATCACAAGTTTGGTTATCAAAGTAAAATGATAAAACAAGTTTTAGAAAAACATATTTTTAGAAAAACAGATTTTATTGTGATTAAAACTATTTTTTAGATTTACTGTGAATTTATGGGATTTTTATTGAGTGAAAAGACCTATTTTCAAATCCCGTATCTGTGCAGAACTGAGGACTGGCTGACAGGCCAAGTCGGTCGACCGGACCGGTCGACCGCACCAAGGGCCGGTCGACCGGGCCGGTCGACCGATGTGCATAAGACGTGCACGTCTGTTAGGCACAGTGGACGGTCGACCGAGCCGGTCGACCGGGTCTGAGAGCTCTGCTCTCGGTTTGTTTCGGTCGACCGGGCCGGTCGACCGCTGTTGCCCAACGGTCACATTTCTGACCGTTGGCGGTCGACCGAACCGGTCGACCGGCAGTCTGTCAGGCTGCCACATCAGCCTAACGGCTAGTTTTTCCTAGGGGCTATATATACCCCATTTCTCCATTGTTTTGGCTAAGATTTTTAGAGCTAAAAATTCCAGACTTTCTCTAGTGTTTAAAAGAGTTTTTAAAAGGGTTTTTAAGCCAAAAAGATTTCATCTTATTTGTTTTTGGGTTTTGGAAAATCAAAGAAAGCTAGGGTTTTGGATTTTGATTTGGTATTTCATTCTCTATCATATACAAGAGATTTCCCAAGTAGTTTTTCTTTGTTGCTTGTTTCCAAAACACTTTGATTCCACACTTGAGCTATATCATACTATCCTAAACTATTAGGATCTTTGTTTTGTGGAAAAAAAAAGAAAGAGAGTGTTTGAGGTTGTTTGTTGTAAACCTCATTGTTGTAAACACCCTTATATTTGTGAATCCCTCTTCGGTAGAGGTGATCGGGTGATTGTGTTGTGGATCCCTCTTAGGTAGAGGTGATAGTGTTTGGTTGTGAGCCTCTTCGGTAGAGGTGTGTGGATTGGTTGTTGTATTGGCTACGGGCCTAACCCCTCGGTTGTGAGGAGGTTGTTGTTTGAGAGAGGAGTTAGGTACTCCTAGAGTTGTAAGAAATCCTCTTTGGTAGAGGTTCCCTCGGTGGGAGTTGAGATAGTAGAAATCCTACACGGTGGTATAGGCGGGGATGTAGAGCAAGGTGCTCGAACCTCGAAACAAATCTTGGTGTTTGCGTTTTGATCCATTGTCTCTCTAACTCTCTCTCTTATAATTGTGCAAAGCATCATACTCATCATCATATCATACTTGCTTGTGTTGAGCATTGATTCATTCATATCATATATTGCTTGTGTTGTGCCTTGCATTTCTTATTGTCATATCTATTATATGCTTGGCTTGATTGTGTATATTTCATATTGCTTGGATTGCTTGTGTGTGTGTGCCTAACTTATACTCATCCAACAAGAGCTTCACATAGCACCTCAACCCATTTCAAGGGGAATCAAGGGGAGTTAGTCCAGAGCCTCGCAAGGGGAATTCGGCTACACTTGTTGTATTGTATTAGTTTGTGCATAATTTGCATTAGCTTCCGCATTTAGCGCACTTAGTTTGCATTGAGTTTCTTAGATTAGCAATTACACCTATTCACCCCCCCTCTAGGTGTTTTTCAATTGGTATCAGAGCTAGTGCTCCTGATACTTAGGCTTAACATCCTAGGAGTGATCCATTTGCTTGCTAATCTCATTTGCATTTGTTTGTTTGCACATTCATATATAGTTTACCATGGACTTCATGACCCCTCCTAGTTTTGACCCTTCCAACATTGATGTTTGGAAGTATAGGATGTCCATGTACCTAAAGACCCTAGGTTTGCATGTTTTCCTTGCGGCCACCAAGAGATGTTATCTTGGTGATTGCAATCATATAGGGGCCAATTCACAAGCCCTAGAGGCCATTAGAAGCACTTTATCTAAAAATTATCTTTTATGTGTTTCTAACTTTGATTCCGCTTTTGTAGTGTGGAACAAATTGACAACCACCAACACCTCCAAGCTTCAAGTCCAAATCCAACAAGAAGAGGAATCTAGTGGAGAATCCAAACCATAACAATGCTACATGGTCCAAGGGAATGACTCCCTTGAGGTACAATCGGAACTCAACTAGATAGTAATGATTGTGCTAGTTCTTCAAATGATTTTGTTGATCCCCATGCTTTAAATGAAGAACTATCTATTGTGTGTGAAAAATTAATTGAGAAGTATAAAATTTTGAAAAAGAAAAGTCTAGATATTGAAAAAGAAAATAAATGTTTGCACTCTAGACTTGATTGTGTTTTGCAAGAGAAAGTTGAGGTCTATAATGAAAGGGATTCATTGAGATCTCAATTGGAACTTGCTTTAAAAGAAAATAAATTTTTAAAGTCTAAAAATAATTGTGAACCCTTTTGAAGAAAAATGAAAATTTGTCTTCTAAAGTTGATTTTGTTTTAAAAGAGAACGTTGCTTTGAAAAACAAAATCATTTCTATTTCAAATGAGTTGAATGTTTGTTTAAATAAGAATATTGTTTTGCAAAATAAAATTGATGCACATGTTTGCCATGCTAGTGTAGCTTCTTCATCTAGTCTACCTAATGCATGTACCTCTTCTTCTAAAATTATTGATGATATTTGTATGTTAAAGAAGAGAGTAGATTGTTTGGGCTCCACTATGAGCAAATGTGCCATGAACCACTCACGGTTGGAAACCTTGGTTCGAAAGAAACAAGTTCCATCCTTTATGCATGCACACCCATCACGGCATACACATGCTCCACACGGACACCATCAACACATGTATGCTCATGTGTACTCATGTACACATTGTGGACGTAAGGGCCACCTTGCTAAATTTTGTTTTGATAGATTACATACTACTAATTTAGCAAAGAAATTTGTTTGGGTTAGAGAAGGGACTAACCCCCATGGACCCAACAAGATATGGGTACCAAAGACCACCCCTCCTATTGTTTTTGATGTAGGTGTGGGCTCTCACATGACGTGAGAGTGATGACACCTTGGAGTGGATGCGTTCCGGACTTCATGGAAATCAAATTGGATGCATCACTTTCAAGGGAAGAGATGGTGGAGAGGACCACCAAGTTTTGGAGACAAGGAGGTTGCCTTCTAGGTTTTGGTAACAATTCCTAACTCCTTATTATTTGTTTACACGCTTTATATTTCATCTTTGATTATAGCATGTTTTTATTGTCATTGGATTAGTATGTTCATTCCATGTTTATTAGATCCTTGACATACATGTATAGTATTTGAGACACACATGCTTATATGAACCCATAATTAGTGTTCTCACTTTTGTTTAAGCTATAATGTACATCATGAATCTAATACATGTGAATTTACATAATAATCATGTTTTAGTTTTCCATGATGACTTTTATCGTGTTTTTGATGCTTCATGTTTTGAATATATGTTTAAGTGTTAGTTTTCATTAAGACTAGTTATATACTTGTACATAGAGTGGGTTACAAATAAATCTATATATGTTGAGCTTGAATGCTTATTTGAACCCATTAGATGTGCTAGTATATTCTAGTTTTGATGATTCATACATTTTGAACTTGTATTCCTATTTTGATTTGTTTTATGATTATGAGTTTCCATTTCATGTATATATTTGTATTGCCAAACTTTAAGATATACATGTATACCCCTTGAGTCATTTGCCTTTCATGCAAATCTATTTATAGACTCAATTGTGTTTAGGGATATGTATGTATACTTCATGTTGGACAAGACATACATATACCTTGAAATGAAAATTGCTTTTAGTAAAGATTTAGATTTTCATGTTTTCATGTTTTTGTGTCAATATTTAACTTCATGTATATGTCTATCTTATCCAAACTAATCTTATACATATACATTCTTTTTGAGCCACGTGCCTTCATGCATATATTCTTGTGGACTCGTTATGTTTTGGATATGTATGTATATTTTAGCTTGTATTAGACATACATATGCCTTGAAGATTAGATAGTTTTGATGATTTTCCTGTTTTAAAGAATAATTGAGTTTATTGCCTAATTTTCATATTTATAATCTTCATATTTTATTTGTACACTCACATCTATTGCTTGCTCATGTTTTGTTTTTCATGAGTCCTATTTATGCCTAATTGAACTTTAGTGTTTGATATGATGTGAATTTCATGTTTATGAAAAACAATTTTGTTTTATTCCTTGCTTGAAGGATTTCGCACTAGTTAACAAAATTTTCCATTTAACTAGTTGCGGTATTCTTCATTTGGTAGTGATTTTCAAACAAAACTACATTTACAAATCTATCTTTGAAAACCCCTACCTTCAAGGGCGGTAGGATGGGAGATCATGTTCATGTATGCCCTAAATTGAAAATCTTTAAAACTTGAATTATGATTGGGTGGTAGATAATATGATGTATACACTTGAACTTATTGTTATGTCAATTGGTATCATTGAAATCTTTCAATTGGTATCATTTTGATCTTCTTGTATACTCATATATGTTTTGTATGTATGTATGCTTTAAATTCTAAGTATATCAATTTCTATTGGTATCTATCTTTCATACATATATATGTTTGTGTTTATGCTAGTGCTTGAGTTTCAATTTTGTTCAAATTGATTACTTTTAAATTGTTATCAAGACTATGCATGTCTTTAGTTTGTTTTTCATAAAGGGGAGAAAATTTGATTTTGTATTTCAATTGGTATTTGTACTCCCACTCTTTATGATTAAAAGTTGTTATTTTAAACATATGATATCAACATCAAATTTGTTTATATATTTTCAAAATGAAATATATTCTTACAATTCTTATCAAAATTTGTGTTTAGACATTCAAAATTTGTTATGTTGTTTTACAATTGGTAATTTGTTATGTTTAATTACAATTGGTATTTTCAAAATTTTGTTTAAAGAAAATATTCAAAGTTTTGATTTGTATTTCCTATATGCAAGGAGAGCTTAACATCTCTCTTACATATAGATTTATGTTGAGTATATTATAAATTGAGGAGCTTGACAACTCTTCTTTATATGATATACGTGTGTAGGGGAGCTTCACATCTCCTCTTATGCATTACATAATATGTGTTATGTGAATTGGGGCTTGTCATCCCTTCTTCATGTAATGCATATGTGTAGGGAAGCTAACTTAGCGTCTTCCTCTTCATGAATGTATATAGCATATAACATATATTGATTCTTGTTTATTGGTATCAAGATGCTTCATTGACATATTTTTAATTGATATCATGTTTGTAGTCACCCCTTATTGATTCTGTTTTTTTGTTTTAGACAAAAAGGGGGAGAACATTGTCTTTTATTGTTTTGTTTGACATAAAGGGGAAGAAAGATTTTTACCCCTCATTTTATCTATGGTTTTGATTGTTTACCCCTTTGTTGATGATTGACAAAAAGGGGGAGAAGTATTTGAGTTTTATATGCATACTTATGTTTTATATGCATATATTATGTTTTAATCTCAAGAATATTAAGTTTAATTGATATATAGAGTTTGCTTTGTAATTGGTATCTAGAGCTTATTTTGTTTTGAATATTCCATTTGATATCTAGAACCATTTATTGTTTATGCATATGCATGTTTCATGTTTAATATTCATTGCATATATTTATTGTTTATCCCTATGCATGAGTTAAGGGGGAGCTTCCTTGAAGCTTATCTTTAATCCATGCATATATAACTCCATGAGTTTTGTCATCATCAAAAAGGGGGAGATTGTTGGCCCAATGGCCTTCCACTCTAGTTTTGATGATGATCAACTCATGTAGTTATGTTTACTAATATTCTTGTGTTTCTAAGTTTCAGATCATTAACAGGATATTAGTTGGTGATTAGCTTCAACAAGGAGTTTAGAAGCTATTCATGGTGATTCCAGGGCCAAAGCTTCAAGTTCACACTTTGTCTAGCCCATGGATGGAGTTTTGGAGCAAGTCTACTTGAAGATGATGATCGTCAAGAAGACTTAGGTATCCTAGTTTAGATAGAGTTTTTAGATCCATTTGTAAAGCTTAGTTTAGTTGATATGCTCAAGTGAACACAAAACACACACGTTTTATGATTTGATATTTGGTTTTTATGAATAGTTGATCAAAACAAGTTTACATATGTTATATGTATAGTAGATGTTTTCTATTTATACATACATGCTTTAACTTGGTAAACAAACTTATTTTGATATCCCTATTCATGTTTTGGAAAAATCAAGTTTGACAAAATACAAGGTTTGTTTTTGATAAATTGGCAAGACACAAAAATGAATTGATATGATTGATATATGTCTTGAAATTTTATCACAAGTTTGGTTATCAAGTAAAATGATAAAACAAGTTTTAGAAAAACATATTTTTAGAAAA
Organism: Agave tequilana; assembly: GCA_038442645.1. Taxonomy (NCBI): domain Eukaryota; kingdom Viridiplantae; phylum Streptophyta; class Magnoliopsida; order Asparagales; family Asparagaceae; genus Agave; species Agave tequilana. The sequence continues at coordinate 82,063 of JAVJIF010008757.1, forward strand.
ACAGATTTTATTGTGATTAAAACTATTTTTTAGATTTACTGTGAATTTATGGGATTTTTATTGAGTGAAAAGACCTATTTTCAAATCCCGTATCTGTGCAGAACTGAGGACTGGCTGACAGGCCAAGTCGGTCGACCGGACCGGTCGACCGCACCAAGGGCCGGTCGACCGGGCCGGTCGACCGATGTGCACAAGACGTGCACGTCTGTTAGGCACAGTGGACGGTCGACCGAGCCGGTCGACCGGGTCTGAGAGCTCTGCTCTTGGTTTGTTTCGGTCGACCGGGCCGGTCGACCGCTGTTGCCCAACGGTCACATTTCTGACCGTTGGCGGTCGGCCGGACCGGTCGACCGGCAGTCTGTCAGGCTGCCACATCAGCCTAACGGCTAATTTTTCCTAGGGGCTATATATACCCCATTTCTCCATTGTTTTGGCTAAGATTTTTAGAGCTAAAAATTCCAGACTTTCTCTAGTGTTTAAAAGAGTTTTTAAAAGGGTTTTTAAGCCAAAAAGATTTCATCTTATTTGTTTTTGGGTTTTGGAAAATCAAAGAAAGCTAGGGTTTTGGGATTTTGATTTGGTATTTCATTCTCTATCATATACAAGAGATTTCCCAAGTAGTTTTTCTTTGTTGCTTGTTTCCAAAAACACTTTGATTCCACACTTGAGCTATATCATACTATCCTAAACTATTAGGATCTTTGTTTTGTGGAAAAAGAAAGAAAGAGAGTGTTTGAGGTTGTTTGTTGTAAACCTCATTGTTGTAAACACCCTTATATTTGTGAATCCCTCTTCGGTAGAGGTGATCGGGTGATTGTGTTGTGGATCCCTCTTAGGTAGAGGTGATAGTGTTTGGTTGTGAGCCTCTTCGGTAGAGGTGTGTGGATTGGTTGTTGTATTGGCTACGGGCCTAACCCCTCGGTTGTGAGGAGGTTGTTGTTTGAGAGAGGAGTTAGGTACTCCTAGAGTTGTAAGAAATCCTCTTTGGTAGAGGTTCCCTCGGTGGGAGTTGAGATAGTGGAAATCCTACACGGTGGTGTAGGCGGGGATGTAGAGCAAGGTGCTCGAACCTCGAAACAAATCTTGGTGTTTGCGTTTTGATCCATTGTCTCTCTAACTCTCTCTCTTATAATTGTGCAAAGCATCATACTCATCATCATATCATACTTGCTTGTGTTGAGCATTGATTCATTCATATCATATATTGCTTGTGTTGTGCCGTGCATTTCTTATTGTCATATCTATTATATGCTTGGCTTGATTGTGTATATTTCATATTGCTTGGATTGCTTGTGTGTGTGTGTCTAACTTATACTCATCCAACAAGAGCTTCACATAGCACCTCAACCCATTTCAAGGGGAATCAAGGGGAGTTAGTCCAGAGCCTCGCAAGGGGAATTCGGCTACACTTGTTGTATTGTATTAGTTTGTGCATAATTTGCATTAGCTTCCGCATTTAGCGCACTTAGTTTGCATTGAGTTTCTTAGATTAACAATTACACCTATTCACCCCCCCTCTAGGTGTTTTTCAGTTAGCATTACCACCAGAAATGGAGAAGATGCATAATGTATTTCATGTATCACAATTAAGGAAATACATACCAGATCCCAGTCATGTTCTTAGTTACTCTCCACTTCAACTCCAAGAAGATTTATCATATACGGTGGAGCCAGTGCAAATCTTGGACCGTAAAGAGAAGGTTTTACGGGACAAAACTATTCCGTTAGTAAAAGTATTATGGAGAAGGCAGGAAATCGAAGAGACTACCTAGGAACCAGAGGAGGAGATGCGATCTACCTATCCACAACTTTTTCAAGGTATGTCGAGCTTCGGGGTCGAAGCTTCCCTAAGGGGGGTAGAAATGTAACAGCCATTTTTATTTATTTATTTATTTATTAATTCCTAATTTTATTAAGCATCGGTTAAGTAGAAAATTTTTTTTCTTATATGATTTTTTTTTATTAAATACCTACATTAATAAAGATGACCAAAGAATTATATTTCATCTTTATGAGTTATTTGCATTTTTATGGTATAAATTGGTATATATATAGAAAAATATATATAAATATTTCATGCCAAAATAATTATGATATTAGAGTATATGGGGAGTATATCTTAAATATTGCAAATGTGGTATATCCTTAAGTATTCCCAAAATTGACATATACCAAAAATAATACTATGTATTGTAGACCAATTTTTTTATATTCTTTAGTTAGTGGAGGTGTTAGGTGTGCATGGTGAGGTGAGATGTAGGGCTAGGATGAGTTTGGTCTAAGATCTAGCCAAGTGGCAAGACTTGAGGGGAAGTTGTAATTGTAATGACCAGATTATTAGGGGCCTATTTGCATAATAGCTTTCTCTTACGTTAGGATCTGAGAGAAGTTTTCTTCCTCTCTGTAAAAAAAAAAAAAAAATTCAGAACTCTCTCTCAACCAAACCCTAAAATCTCTCTCTCTCTCTCTTTCTCTCCCACCCCGGCCGAAGCCAAGGGGGGCGGCAGCACAGCCGCGCGCCACCAACGCACGCGGCTGCGCACAGCCGCGAGCAGCAGCCCGCAGCCGCGTGCAGCGCGCGGGGGCGGCGCACCGCCGCGCGCCAGCGGCGGTTCAGGCCGCGGGTCGGCCTGAATTGGGTGGGGGAATTCTCTGTTGACTGGAGAAGAAGAGATTCAGATTTGGTGGTGATTTTGCAAGAGAAAAAGCCAAGCCCTAATTCTGAAATTGGGTTCCAAAACCCCCAAAATTCTGAAATTAAATTGGGTTGAAGGTAAGATCTTTACTTTACTATTTCCTTCCTCTTTATGAATTGTTTCTTAACCAAGATTTACCCTTGTCTTCTTTTACTAGGATTTTGAGTAGGGGAGGATTGATCAAAATCATAAGTGGGAAGCAATATATCAAGGTGAGTAAATTACATACTCACTTCACATACTAAATTTACGAATTTAATTCATGTAATTGTTGTATGAGACTAAGAGGGATTTTAGGGAAAGTAAATTAGTTTAGTGTAGAGTGGCATGTAAATTAATTCTACATGAAAATGGGTGCCACAATTATTTTTATTAGAAGGTCGTTGTATAAATTATTGTGTTATGTGTTCGTAACAATTTGAGTTAGGTTAAGTAGTATAAGTAAAGGGAGTGGTGGGTGTGTACTAGAATGTAAGGGTGCCCTAGTAGTTATGTTACAAGCTATGTATGTGAAATGCTTAAGTCACTAATTATAATACCTTGGTAATCCCACATGAATTACTTTGTACTACTTACTATAGTAGTACACTTATAAGAGCATGATTAAAAATATTGATGACATGTGAGCATGTCGATTTTGTGATTTTATCATAACATGTTAATTATGTAACCTACGCCATGGTATATTTTGTCATGCAATATATGCGTGGGTTGCTTGTAGAATTTATATGTTGTTATGATCGAATATCTATGTATGTCTTTTAAGAGGAGGAAGGGGCCGGCGGGAGCCGGTAGGAGGGGGAAAGACGGTGAGTTATGGTAATGCATATTGTTTATTTACGTAAGGAGGAAGGGGCCGGGCGGGAGCCGGTAGGAGGAAGAAGACGAGGTTCATGGGAATCACACTTAAACATTATATGAACATGTATGCTTATTTCTTATGCTATATAAATGAGTCATTATTGTACTCCAAGGAGGAAGGGGCCGAGCGGGAGCCGGTAGGTGAAAGAAGACGGTGGAAATTGTACCCTATAATTAGGGTGATGTGTGATTGTGCTCTAGTAAGTAACAAAATATTATGTTATCGGTAATTGTTTGGAAAGTAATATTTGATAGTCAAGGTTTGGGCAAGGTAAGTATACGTGTCTAGAGACTTTCTTGAGAGGGATCAAGTAATGATCTCGCTCTAGTACACTATGGGAAGGAACTTGTATTCATAAAGAAAGCCTAACAACTAAGACTCGTAAATATTAAATTGAGTAGGGTGGCATTTACATTCATGTAAGGTTTCTTTGGACTCCACAAGGTATGTTGTGAAAATATATCATGTTATCATTCATAAAGTGTTTATGAAATTTACTCGCTGAGCCGTCGAGCTCATTCCTTTCATTTTCTCCTCTTTCAGGTCTGGATAAAGGTAAGGGCCTACTGTAGCAGGGAGTAGTTAGAGCAGGATGGCATCTATCTATAACTATTATTTTTGTTCACCATGTGTACATAAGTAGGTTTATTTCCGCATTTCATAGTTAAATGTATCTTGACATCATTTTCATATGTAATCTTCTTCTTGTAATAGTTATAACTTGAACTTGATGCTTGGGATGTTTGTAAATGTGAGAAGGAAGATCATGATGGTTGTATTATGTGGTTAATGGATGCCCAAATGATATTGGAAGAGGATGTATGGCATAAGTATTTTGAGGACATCTTTACTGATGTAATGTGGTGCTAGTGAGATTTTTGTTATTGTGTGATAAGTAGGCCATATGGCCGAAATCCTTTATGAACATAAGTAGGCCTTAGAGCCGAAATTGGATATTTTGTATGTGGTAAAAGTAAAAATATTAGAGGAAGTACTGCCGAAATTTTCTAGATGTTGGAATAAATACATATTGTGGATCTAACCTTGCTTATTAGAAACTGGGGCCGTTACAAGACATGATTCAAGAATGAATTTTTTTTGGAAGTTTTTGAAATCAAATTGAAAAGGAAGAGCAAAAATATAGTTTTTAGGTATGAGATAATATACTAGTAACAAGCATTATATAAAGGTGAATATTGTGGAAGAACATGAATAGTAATAATAATTGTTAGAAGTGATGGTTGAGTATGGTAAGAAGTGGTAAAAAAAAAAATTTATTTAATTGAAGATTTATTGCAGGAGAATCCGAAGTACAAATTAACTTTTTATAGAATTGTTTGCCTATATCTTTAGATTACGTATGGTGCACATCTTTCCTTTCTCGAGATTAACATTAGTGCATCTCTTTTTTTCTAGACTGGTGTTGTATCACGGTAGATATAATATCAATTACTTCTTTTACATAAGGCATGAGAAAGAAGATTGCGAATTTGGTCGCAGTACCGAAGGAGGTCGCATTGCTATACGATAATATTTTTTTGTCTGGTATTCTTTATTCTGTATTAAGTCTGCGACCATGGAATATTTTTTTACTTTTCAATGCTAGAAGTCGCAGTCGTCATTTAAAAGGGGTATTTTTGTCATTTTGATTCACGATTGTTTAGGCGGGATTTTTTGATTTTTTTGGCGCCCACACTCTGCGACCGATGTGTGGCCTATATTCAGCCACGTCCCGCAGGCTGAGAAACTCTCTCAGCCTGCAGGCTGAGGTACAGTAAGCCCTATATATATATATATATATATATATATATATATATATATATATATATATATATATATATATATATAATATAGAGAGAGAGAGAGATGTATATCAGCCGATGGTTGAGAGATCTTCTCAGCCTGCGGTGACGTGGCACATTATTAGCCACACTAGAAAGGTCGCTCCTCCTATTGAAACAATTGAAATTACTAAATGCCCCTGCAGTAAAAGGCAGTGGATCTGTATAGTTTATTATTTTTTTATATTTCTGACGTTAGTCAATATTGTCACAATTATCTTTTATAACTGCGACCAAACTGCGAACAAATTCATCAAATCACGAAACTAATTTGAATGCTTCTTTATTAATTTTTTTGGTTTACTAATTTGAAATTTACTGATTTTGAATATAGTCGCAGTTTACTTTTTTCGCATGTAATGTATAAATTATTATTATTTTTTTTACGTATTGAATGCGGATAAGGACCGCACTATGATCGCAGTGCTTAACGAGAGCAAGTCGTGGACGTTTTTTTTACTAGGTTAAATGTAATAACGGTGACTAAGAACTGATACTATAATCGCAGTTTACGTATTATTTTATATATTTATTCTTCACTGTGACTGTTGTCTCAGCCGCCTATAAACTATTAAATTTTTTTTCATATAGCATGCGTTCAAGGACTGCGACTATGGTCGCAGCACTCACGACAACATTTTTTGTGGATGAATTTTTTACTAAGTTAAATGTAATAACGGTGATTAAGGACTGATACTATAGTCGCAGTTTACGTATGATTTTATATGTTTTCTCTTCACTGTAACTGTTGTCTCAGCCGCCTATAAATTACGAATTTTTTTACTTATTGCATGCGAAGTAGGACTGCGATTATGGTCACAGTGTTTAACGACAGCAGTCGCAGTTTTCTACTTTATGATATATAGTGAAATATACTGATTTGAGAGGACTGCGATAATGTTCGCAGTATTATCTGTTTATATATTTTAATTTTGGACTGCGACCATGGTAGCTGTTTTTAACTTTATTGAATTTAAAACGATCAAACTGTTTATGACTGGACAGCGACCGTGGTCGCAGTTTTCATATGTAATTATTGAAGTAAATTTTATTTATAACATAACATGGTCAGAAAGAGACCTTACAAAAAAAAAACATTAAAAGCTCTTAAAAGAAGACAAAATAACGTTGAATATCAGAAGATCAGGAAATCCTAATCCTCATCGTCATCACCATCATAAGCAGATTCGTCGTCTTCATTCTCCTCGTCTTCTTGTTCATCACTTATCTTCCTGTTTTTGAGAGTTTTTTGGTTCATCGATAAACTCCCAGAATGGATCGTCTCTATCAAACTCTTCGTCCGATCCGTGTCGAGAAAGCGAGCCTCCAGCATCAGTGGACATGCTTTCATCAAGCATGTCTCTGTCAAGTGGCAGAGGAATAATTTCCTCCTCACTAAGCCCCATGAAAACTTCATCATCCTCATGAAGAGGAGGATCAGTTAAAATATTATTTGATGTAGTGAGATAGTCAAAAGGAGTGAAGTCCAGACTAGTATCAGATTCACTAGAATACCCTGAAGAAAGAGGATCGGTGGGGAATGATTGAAATTGAAATCTGAGTGTTCAGAGGAAGAAGATGGGGAAGACATGATTCAAGAATGAATTGTTTTCTAGAAGTTTTTGAAATCAAATTGAAAATGAAGAGCAAAAATATAGTTTTTAGATATGAGATAATATATTAGTTACAAGCACTATATAAAGGTCAATAATGTGAAAGAACATGAATAGTAATAATAATTGTTATAGGTGACGGTTGAGTATTGGAAGAAGTGGTAAAAAAATTAAATATTTAATTGAAGAGTTATGGCGGGAGAATCCGAAGAGTTTCTTTTTTCCAGAGGTTTACTAAGTGAAGTACAAATTAACTTTTTATAGAATTTTTTTCCTATATCTTTAGATTACGTATGGTGCACATCTTTCCTTTATCGAGATTAATATTAGTGCATCTCTTTTTTCGACACTGTTGTTGTATCACGGTAGATAGAATATTAATTACTTCATTTAATTCAGTGTAATTAATATATATTTTATAAGATGTGATATACGTCTTCCTGATCTCAGGGTAGCATGGCTAATCTACTTTGTAAAACTATCAAAAATCTGTTACATAAGGTATGCGAAAAAAGATAGCGACTTTGGTCGCAGTGCTGACAAAAGATTGCGACTTTGGTCGCTGTGCTGAACGAGGTCGCAGTGGTGAACGATAGCATGTTTCGTCTGTTATTTTATGCGAATAAGAAATGCGACTAGGGTCGCAGACGTGATATAGAATTGAAAGTTATATTATATTAAGTCTGCGACCATGGACGCAGTGATAATAATAATTTTTTTATGTTTCAAACATATTTTTACTTTTCAATGATGAATTGAAAGTTATATTATATTAAGTCTGCGACCATAGACGCAGTGATAGAAAGTGCGACCATGGACGCAGTGATAACAATAGTTTTTTTATGTTTCAAACATGTTTTTTTACTTTTCAATGATGAATTGAAAATTATATTATATTAAGTCTGCGACCATGGACACAGTGATAGAAAGTGCGACCATGGACGCAATGATAAAAATAGTTTTTTTATATTTCAAACATGTTTTTTTACTTTTCAATGATGCTGTTTATTTCACATTATCTTGATCCAAATTTTTTCTATTATATTTTCAATGTAGTAGAATTAGGAATTTTATAACTGTAGATATATTCATCTGAAAATTCTTTAGGTAAATTTTGTTTGTGGATGAGTTTATACTAGTTTAGAAGTAACAAAGGGGTATTTTTGTCAATTTGATTCACGATTCTTTAGGCGGGATTTTTTTGATTTTTTTGGCGCCTACACTTTAGACCGATATGTGGCATATATTCAGCCACGTCACCGCCGGCTGAGAAACTCTTTCAGCCGTCGGCTGAGATACAGTAACCCCATATATAGAAAATGTATATCAGCCGACAGCTGAGAGTGCCTCTCAGCTGGCGGTGACGTAGCACAATATGTGCCACATAATTCGACAATCTTAATGGTGCCCCGCTTTTTGAAAATAATTGAAATTACTAAAAATCCCTGCCGTTCAAAAAAGACAGTTTTACATGTCTATCTCTCTGTCTCCTCACGCTGTCAGATCTAGGATTTGACTCGTAAAGAACGTCGTTCTAAAACAGCGAGCGCGTGATCAAATATTGATTATTAGTTTGCAGACCTAAATCTCCATCAGCTATTTTGACAGGTTCTTGTTCCCTTGGGATGTCAGCTTCAATATTTTCTATCGTGAGTCTTTTCTTCTTCTTCTTCAAAAGGAAGGCCTATCAGAAATTTTTCATCATCGAAAATGTTGGCCATTCGTTTAAAATCTAAAAGACATGTAAAATGTATATAAATATATAACCAATCTGTCAATACCACAACTAAAGTCGCAGAAAAAATTTATTTTAAAAGTTGTCCTTTTCATTAAGATTGCGACTTTGGTCGCATTCATAATAATAAGCTGTCAGATAAAATTGAGTTCTGTGACCATACTCGCAGTATAAAATTTCATCTTCAAACCATTTGTTTGACAGGACTGCAACCAAAGTCGCAGTCAAATTAAAATTTATTAATAAAAAGACTGCGACTTTAGTTATAAAAAAAAAAAATAAGTTATAAAATACTGCGACTAAGGCCGCAGTGTTATCAAACAAAATGTTTTAAAAAGACTCCTATAACATAAGGCTGCGAGCAATGCCGCAGTCTTCTAATCATTTTAATTACTTAACTTACGAGACCTTATTCATTACTTCAATTGATTACATCTCTTGTTTCATAAGAATGCGACCACGGTCGCATGATCCTATTTAGATTACTTAATAAAAAATACTATGACCAAGGTTGCAATGTTAACAAAACATTCTCAAAGAAACTGCTGTGACATAAGACTGCGACAGAAGTCGCAATTTTCTAATCCTCTTAACTAATTAACTTACAAGATTTTCGTCACTGTCTCAATTGACTGCGACTCTTATTTCATAAGACTGCGACCACGGTCGCAGTATCCTATTTAACTTACAAAGGTCGAAAAAATACTGCGACCTTAATCGAAAAATAAAAAAGGCTGCAACACTGCGACCAAGATCGCAATATAAAGCAAAAATAAATCTAAAAAGTTAAAATGATGTTAAAAAATTTAAATCCAAAATTTTTCTAATCGGAAACTGCGACTTCGATTGCAGTTTCAGAAAACAAAAAAATTAAAATAAATTGTTTCAAGTCGCAGTAATAGATTTTTATTGTGATTAAAACATTTTTCAAAAAAATTAGTAATTAAGATCTGTAATTTTTTTATTTGAAAAAAACTTAAATTTTCATATCTATAAATTTTTTTGGGTGGAGGAACAGTTGTGACCAAATTAAAAGTGAAACTGAGAGTATTTTAATCATTGGGCAGCGGTAAAGTGGTTGAGGGTCTTTTCGAGCAGGAGCTTAAATTTTCGACTTCTCTGCGGCTAATATGAAGCCACGTCACGCCGGCTGAGAAACTCTCTCAGTTGGCGGCTGATTCCTTCGATTGTGATGTGAAAATTTCAAAACATAACCCCATGGGAGAAATGTCGTCTCTCATGGGATTCGAACTAGCACCAATTGAGAAACAAACCTAACGACTTATCGCTGGGCCACATGAGATTGGCGTGCATGTGCTCATCATTGCTTCAAACTTAAGGAAAGGGTCGCATGATTTTAAGCAAAATATATGAGTGGGATAATTGAAAAGGCAAGCTTTGCATGTACTCCTCTCTGAAGTTGAAAAGACTTCCTGCAGATAGAATGTATGTATATTCGTCTATCACTAAAAAAGCTGGTGGAATTCAACACTTTACATGCTATAAAGCAAAAGGCTGCACTTTAATGGACCACCAATAACTTGTAAGATAAAAAGCCATTGCATTCTATAAAGCAAAGTGCAGTGTTTGTTCAATCTTGCTACCCAATCTAGGCAATGCAAATGTAATTTGAAATTATGAGCCAAGATAAGCCAATGCTTTACCTAGATGAGAACAATGTGTTCACAATTGAATCAATGCAAAACGATCAAAAGGCTCTTAAAGGACACTGCACAAAGTGATCAGACTAAGTTTAGGGCATGATGATGATGTTAGCAAACCTAAAAACAAACAAACAAACAAGCCTTACCCTCTTGTGATAATAAACAAGAAGACGGTATGTGAGAGTCTGGTATATATGTTTGTATCTATTCGTTAAGTTCTTATTAATGAATCGTTTGGAGGTTCTTTCTCGCGATTTATCCAAAAAAAAAAAAAAAAAAGTAAGATAATAGACCTGTTGCAAGAGACAGCCCTATCTGAGTCATCCTGGCAGATTCCCTTCCATTTTGTAGGGATTGGGGCCATGCCATCATCCTTGAAGCTTTCAGATTCTGGCCACACACCTAAACACACAACAATAATGGAAGACACAAATCAATCACTTTGGTCATAAACTGCAAGATAGTTTGGTGAGAGCTCACTGATGAGGAGCCATTATGTTTGAAGTCAAAAGGAGGGCAAAAATTGCCAAATGACTCTTTGTGGAAGAGTTTGATCTCTGTCCACTTTGATATTTGGGATTATAGAACTCACAAAAGAAATAGTGTTGCTGAAAAAACAGTTTTCAGGGAGGCAATTATTATGACTTGATGATGTTGTCTTTTTTGCTTTCAAAGATGTAAATTATGAGCTTCTTCTAGATTGAATTACTTGTTCATTTTGTATCAAATTGTTGGGAGACTCACTTTATTCTCAAAAAAATTATTGAGGCTAACTAATCAAAAATTTGTTTCATGTTATTAATTAAACAGACAAAAGACCTGTAGGATTTTTCTAATAGAGTTCAACAAAATTATAATTAAAAAGTGATGTAATAGTTTGTATACCAGTATCTAGATTGCCAATAATTGTGTCTTCACCAAATCTTGCCTTTGCCCACAGAGATTTTGATGGCACTCTCCCATTCCTCTCTAGCCCAAGGAACTCCCATGAATGAGTTGTGTGAAGCTTGTATCCTCTGCTTGGAAACACTGAAACAACCCCAGGATATTCTTGAGAAGAAAAAAAAACTATCAGAACAAACAACAAAATATTTATTTGTATTTGTAATGAAAATGGCAGATAGTAGCATCTTACTTGAGATCTCCAGTGCCTCCTCCTCTTCGAGATTGGCAGCAAACCCATTGATGTATCTTGTGTATGAGTAAAAGAGTGAGTCTTTTGCTTTCTCTTTACTGAAAAAATAAATCAGTTGATCAATAAAAAAATTTCTTGAAAAAAACAAAAAACAGAGAGAAAGAAAGAGAGGTTTAGTCACCTTTTGAGAACAGATCCTAAGAACTCGAAATGGCTACCAGTGGCTCTCTCATCAGAGAGAGGAGAGATCTCATCTTTGTTGTGTGAGTGCCCCCCAAAGTACACAACATAAGGCTAAAAGAAAAGAAAAAATGGAGAAAGGAGAGGGAGGGGAAAAGGAAAAAAAAACCAATGTTAGGATTTTTTTCTCAAATCCTAAGAACTAAACTGGAAAAGAAATTCAGACTGAATGCTTGCTTGCTTGCTTGCCTTTCTCTCTGCAAATGTGGTGTGGCTCTGAAGCAAGAGAGAAGAGAAGAAGAATAAGAGAGCCAACACAGAGCTCCTTCTCTCAATGCCCATCTCCTCTCTCAATGGCTCTGTTGATTGATGATTGCACTGCACTGCGATTGTTTTATTTGCTTCTGTTCATATAATAAGCCCAGAGCTCAAGGTATTTGCTCAGAAAAAATGGGCACTTCTCTCATCTTGGGAAAGGAATCGTGCAGTGCAGAGTTGGCAGCAATTAAGGAGCAAGTTTGACATTAAATCTTATTTGTTGATAGAATCGAGGAAAATACAATTTTATAACTTTTAAAATCATTTGAGCAGGTAATTAGTCCTGAAAAAAAAGAAACTAATCCAGTTGGAATTAATATTATAGAGAAATGGTCTCATTAATGAATGAGGAGAGATACTAAATTAAATTAAATTAAATTAAATAGTGAGCAGAGATCATGCCAAGGTGATTAACTGTCATCCAAATCATGCTGCGAGAGGGAGAGATTAGAGACCCATGAAAACGACCCACAAAGCATCCCAATGGAGAGAGTGGGTCCTTCAGTTTTTTCTCCTTTTCTTATTTTCGTAGGATTCGAGTTGCTTGCTCGTGGATTCGAATGGTTATCTCTTATCTGAAGGCTTTTCTAGGGTTCATCAGCGTTAGTACGATATTTAACCCGCGTCGCTCGTCTTCTTCGCTTGCCTGTGTGCCGTCATTACCTTATCCAAAATCTCATCTTTTAAGAAGAACATTGTTATTATTATTTTCAAAATCAAGACAAAATCAGACTTTTCTTTTGTGCGTTTGTGTTAATTTTGTGGCAGCTTTGTTGTTTATTCTGTTTATTTTAGCCATCTATCATACCTAAAGTGGATGGCCTAAGCAGTACCAGCAAGAGTCAAACACTAATTAACATAATTAGTACGCTCATCTACATCTTTATCAAAATAATAATAATAATAATAATAATAATAATAATAATAATAATAATAATAACAACAACAAATTATTGGAGTCATTCTAGAGTATAAACAATACTAGCAAGAGTAAAACACTAATTAACATAATTAGTACGCTCATCTGTATCTTTATCAAAAATAATAATAATAACAAATTATAGCAGTGAGTATAAACAAGAGGGTAAGAGCTGTGTATTGCCTTGTCAACCCCGGACAAGCGCAATTTTTTTTTTAATTTTCGTCCGTCTGGGTTGCCAACCCCAGACGAGCGAAAAATATTTTTTTTAATTTTTCACTTGTCCGGAGTTGCCAACCTCAGACAAGCCTGAATTGGGCAAAAGGAGAGGAGCTCAGCATCAACATCACCAGCCTGTTTGTCGTCGACGATATTAGAGCACACGTGTTGTGTTGTATTATGCAGAACACCCTTGGTCGTGAAGAGCACATAAATCACACAGATAAATAAACAAGCAATCATAAAAGAAAAATACACCAAGATCTACGTGAATAACCCAAAACGGGAAAAATGACGAGGGGAGTTTTCATTATCAATAAGAATGAGAAATTAGTCATTACAAAGCTTCGATTTTTCACTATATAATCCAGAGAGATCAATCATCTATCAATCATCTATATTGAGCAATCTCGTCCACCGATTTGAAAATCAATCCCCTAAAATCTGATGCAGTGATAATGACAACTCACTTCCATGAAATATGGAGTAACTATCACGATACACAACAGATTTGACTCATTCAAAAACCATTAGATACCTTATTGGAATCTTTACAAATCTCATAGATGCTAAATTCAAGATCCGACTCCAGCTATCATTTCAAAATCGCGGAAGATAATGTATTTGTGATTGCTGATAACAAACCTGACTTCAAACAAACCCAACTGCAAAATATCATATCTCTCTATCGGAATTCGATTATTCAAAATAGCTAGAAATAAGCTCGAGTTACCTACAACTCTTATGTAGAGATCAAATTCATATGAGACTTCTTTCCTTCCGATACCATCAAGTGGGTCCTGCATTGCTGATATGAGACAGTAATGTCAATACTCTCTCCAACCCTCCAACAATTCTCCACCTCGGAAAGTTTTTCAACATAAAAATGAGTTGAACAATCTGCAACAGGTGCGGACCCCCAATATGGCTGCATCAATCCTTGATTGCCTACATACCCACCTCCGAGATCAACCTCCAGGATCAAGCCAATTGCAGTTCAAATCACGCCCCTAAAGGCCAATCAATGAGCTGAAGAGATGTTCACCAACTCCATGCAATGGATGAACTTTGGCACCGGTACAACTTTTGTGAGTAGTTTTGACTGGTTATCATTGGTGGCAACCATCTTCACAAGACATTGCCTTCTTCGATCAACTCCCGGACAAAATGGTAACTTCTGTCGATATACTTGGAGAGAGCATGATGAGCCGATTTGTAGTTAGATAGATAGCACTCATTCTATCACAATGAATCTCCATGACGTCCTCCTTCACTTTGAGATCATCCAATAGACCTTACATCCAAATTGCTTCTTTCATTGCCTCTGTGACGGCCAATATTCTGCTTCTGTAGTCGACAAAGCCACTATAGACTGCAAGGTCGATCTCCACCAAACTACACCATTTGCCAATGTGAAAATGTAGCCGTTCGTAGACCTCTGCTTATCTAAATCACCTATGTAGTCCGAATCAACGTACCCAACACAAAGTCTGTCCACTGACGCTTTCTTCTCATACAACAATCCAATATCCTTAGTACCCTTTAGATACTGAGGACCCATTTGACAGCCTAACAGTAACTCCTGTGTGGATCATGCATGTACCTACTCACCATACTAACTACCTGTTAAATGTCCGTTCTGGTACACACCATGGTGCACATTAAGCCTCCAACAACGCTAGAATAGGGAACCTTCATCATGTACTTCCATTCTTCATTGCTCTTTGAACACAACTTAGCACTAATCTTGAAGTGAGGCGCCAAGGAAGTGCTTACCGGTTTTGTCGAGCCATCAACTCTGAACTTTTTCAATTCCTTCTGCAAATATGCTCTCGGTGAGAGCCAAACCTTTCCTATAAGCTTGTCCTGGTGAATCTCCATGCCAAGTATCTTGCAAGCTTCACCCAACTCCATCTCAAATTCCTTGGACAACTGAAGCTGCATGAGCTCCACTTCAATCTTGCTCTTGGATGCAATGAGGATGTCATCCACATACAATAACAGGTAGATGAAAGAATCATCAGCCAACTTCTTGAAATATACGTAATGATCAAACTGACTTTTAATGTATTGTTATCCCTATATAAACTTGTCAAATCTTTTATACTACTGTCGTGGTGAAAGTAGCAACCGAAGAGACCTCGAAAGTAGAAGCCGGAAGAGACGTCTCATCAACGGCATCTTGGGTCACTTGTCCAGCTTCGGGGGCTGCTAGCGGGAGGCTCATTGCTGGAAACACATCATCGACAATTGGAGCATTCAAAGAGGTCTCCACGTCCATAGCAGAGCTAACATCGGCCACCCACTCTGTATCAGACGCGATCGGCACAGGAGCCGACGTCCCGGACACTGCATCCCTAGAGGAAGGATCTTATTGGGCCTCCAATTCGGCAGCGTGGGTGGCTCTAGCTCTACCCCCAAGAGGAGTCTGACTTCCCCCCTTTAAGGGGACCTGATATCATGCAAG
Organism: Agave tequilana; assembly: GCA_038442645.1. Classification (NCBI taxonomy): domain Eukaryota; kingdom Viridiplantae; phylum Streptophyta; class Magnoliopsida; order Asparagales; family Asparagaceae; genus Agave; species Agave tequilana. The sequence goes on from JAVJIF010008757.1 coordinate 97,712, forward strand.
TACTTTGGAGGAGCCCCACGTTTTCCATCTTCGTACTCCTCTTTATACATCTTGAATTTAAACACCTTCAGCGCACGTTAACAATTAACTATAGCCTCTTGCTCACGTGCTTCTGCTTCATCGTGGGCAATCTGTGCTCGACTCAAGTCATCTTTGAGGTACTCTGCCGTCTCTTCAAATACATCTCGTTCGGACCTCAGGGTAGCTTCTGCTCCTTTCGTATGCTGACGCATCCCCTCAAGGGCCTACTGAGCAGCCAGCAGTGCATACCCCTTTTGCTGCAGCTCGGAGTCCTTCTCCAACATATTCGAACCCATTTTTCCTAGCTCCTTCCTAAGCCGTATCAACTCTTCTTCCTAACTCGAGCGAGTCGTCACCTTGCAGCATAAATCCACTTTGAGCCGACTAGTCTCCCCAGTCGTCACGGCACGAAGCCCCTCCATCTCTCGGTGCAAGTTGGCAACCTCACCCTCCTTTGCCTTCAGGGTGTCCTGGTGATCATCTAGTCACTCCAAGATAAGTACCAAGTTCTGAAAAGGAAACCAAAGTTAGACCATGCGTAGGCAAATAAATGATAAAGAAAGTCACCACACAGCTTACCCTGAAGGCCTCGTTCTTCATGTGTCACCTCCGCTCCTTCAAGGGAAAAGCCTTGACTTCCTCAATCCCTTCGAGGAAGTCACCATTCCCGAGGGCCACCTCGACAGCCCCCTTCTGGAGGAACAATCCCAATTCAGGATGAGTGTCGGTCTGCCCCAAGGACACCGCGAGGGGCTGTATGGCAGCCCCCGAGAAGCAAACACCACCAACGGTCCTTGCATCTTCTACAATCGGGGGGTGTCTAGCATCATATACCTTCTCACCATGAGAAGACACAAGCCCGGCGGCTTTCAAAGTAGGGGGCACCACTGTCCCAGTCTTATCATCAGGGAACACCGCAGCAGCAGAAAGCCCAGTGGGTGCCACCGCGACCGTACCCTCAACATCTTCTACAACCTCAAGGGCGACGCGAAGTCTCCCTAGCACCTGTTCCATGGTCGAGAGTCTCAACCCGATCAACCCCCGGCAATGGAAGGCTGCCCTACGGTGAACACGGGAAGTGGACGTAGCTTCAAGCAAGCTCATCATCCCCTCATCATCAGATTCATCGAACAAAAGCTGGCGCTTTTTCTGCAAAAAAAAAAAAAAAACTATGCATTGAGTACCAGTTTTCCCAAACAGAAAACTAAAGAAATCAATAATATACCTCTTGCCGCGGGGGCGTGAAGACTGAGCTAGACCCCTCTTCTTGCGGGAAGCCTTCCCCTGGAACCTTTGACTTCCTGAGATTCACATGCGGTTGACCCACTCCTTGAGTAGGTTCCCCTGTCTCAGAGGCAGAACTGGTCTCTTCCCGAACAGTTTCCTCGGGTTCAGGAGCAAGTTGGCTCTTACCCGACGCAGGCACCCTCTGAACGCTTGGTGGTACGGGAGGTCTGTTTGGGTTCAATAACCAACTCCAATTACGATAGTCGAAGTCGATGGGTGTCAGTTTCTTCAACTTTGCCTCAACATCGGTAGAGGGTAAGGCCCCCCCCCGCAGGAACTAGCACCCAGGTTCCAAGCAACCGGGATAGCCCCACGCTCGTCATCCAACTCAGTATCCCAGAGACCAGAGACTCAGAATACATAATCTCGCATGTCGTGGTCGCTATCAACCATATTAACGATAAGTTTCTCTACACCGCTCAGGAGGATAAAGTAGCGTGTGCCATGAGAAGTTTTCCTCAGCAAGTATGCCGCTGAAGACTTCTCATTGACAAGCTTCGGGAGCGTACAAATTACAGAGACCTTCAAACCCCAGTACTATACGCTAGCTGATCGCCGTCAGCTGAGAGGGGGTGACCTCATAAAAAATAAAGACACTGCGGATGAATTTCATCATTGGCAGCCTTAACCCTAGTGCCAGCACCAGGGGATGCATATATACACCCTCCTTGCCAGGCCGAGCCGAAGAAACATCAACATCGTTCGGAAAAAACTCAATTTTTATCCCAGGAGTCCAATGAAAGTCATAACCAGCCAGGTATTTATTCACTGCCTCCTGGTCGCGAAGCTTATAAGTTTTCGGATCAAAGTCCATCCCAATTCTTGTGCGATAGGAAGTCCTTTTCGCCTTTCTCCTCCACGATGGACTTTCCTTTGTCTGATCTATGGGAAGGACCGGATTTCTCTCCTTTCTTCATTTTAAGTGAAAATAAGATAATGGCAAAAATTTTGAGATCAAAAGGTCTGAGGAAGGCAAGAAGGAAGAAGATGGATCAAAAACTTGGAAAATGCCCAAAACCTCAGAGTGCAACCCTCTTAGCCCTAGGGATACGCTTGATTTGTATCCTACGCGTGTTAGGGTAAATACAATCAGCATAGTCGCTTCAGATACGTGGAACCTCCTTCGAACGCCACATCACACAAGAGACAGTAACTAGATCGGCGCAGCACTAGATGTGACGCTCATTTAAGGCCTTGCCAAACTGTATTATTGCGACACGCCACCACCGACAAACCTTGAAGCAACAATGAACACCTTAAATCCTAGTTCAGAAAGTTCTCCTTTCATTCTGCTCTCTTATCTACATCGGAAACTCTGGGAACCTGAAATCCCCAAGGGCTCATTACTGACCTCTTCCTGAAGAAGGGAGCAGAGGGGGCATCTGTAGTGATCACTTACTGACCCGCCCAAGATCGTGACACATGTCCACCTAGTCTCAGACGGATCTGCGATGCACGACAACTCCCAGAACGTCTGATCCAGTTCATTCATCCAATTCAAATTTCAGACGGGTCAAGTAATTAGTAGAAGAGTGAGATCTGATTATAGAGATCTCTATCTTTAAGCTTAATCCTCATTCAAATGAGGCAGCTACCTCTTGGGAATAGTTTGTCCTTATCTGCAGCCAAGCACATACCACCAGATAGAGATGAACTCTCTGCTATATCAATTCAAGTCAAGATAACTGTTGAGATAATGAACTTAAGTATTCAAATTAAGTTAGACTCCCTATCTCTATCAATTTGACATGGCTTATATAAATAGAGGATCCCCTCCAATAGGAAAAGAATATGGAGTTCACCTGAATTCAGAGAACTCTATTATAATCGTCATTGACATAGTGAAGCCTCTCTCTCCCTCTCCGTGATTTTTTCCTCTTCGGATTTTTCACGTAATTCACTATGTTTGCGATTGGCTTTTTCTGTTCCTATTTTGATTCGTGGCTTGATTCCCTAGAAATCTGTGATGAATTAGTGGTGCCAAATTCTATCAGTCAAGACACACGGTCTATTCTTGACCACTAGTTCATTCAAGACTCATCTTCAAAACTCATTTCTCTAATTTTTCAAATAATTTGTGGCCACAAAAACTTTTGTTGGAGAGTTCATAAAGCATGGCCATTTGAGTGGTGGTGTAATTTGGTGCATGTAGCAAAAGTAGTGCTATAATTAGCAAACATATATTTGAAAAGATAAACGGTTATTATGGGGGGAGTATTTGTTTTCCCTGCGCGTACTAAAGAGACCCTTCCACCGCCCACGAGCTTTAAGCCCTCGAGTCCCCGTTGAGAATAATTTTTATTTTTTTTACCACTCCCCTCAATAAATGTCAATTTGTTAGGTAACTAGATTTTGTCAACGTCGCCTAAAATCACTCCTTGAGAGCACGTGCGCGAGATTTGCTTCTACATGCGTAATTCTCAAGCAAAGTTTGGGCTGTAGAGTCAACCAAATTGATGCCTTCTATACTGTTGCTTTATATCCTTTACAACAATAATGTTGTCATGTCAATTCCCGTGAGATTCATCGGTAAGCTGTTGGGTTTGCTCTGTGGTGTGTAGAGAATTAGTCGGAGAGTGATTGCAAGACTCTGGGGGTTCTGATTGGTCAAGAGAGAGGAAGTCTTTTTTATCATTTCTGACCCAATATTTTTCTTTTAGTCAATAGTACGTTGTGTGGCCCAAAGTCTATAGATATCACTGCTCTGAGTCTCTAACTAAGAATCGTTCAAGAAGAAATGTGATTATCCCTTACTCTATCTCCCAAGAGAGAGAAATGTTGGCAGTTTTTTTCTTTTTGGGGCTCAGGTTTCTGATAGTATTTGGCAAAAAAAATCGATTATTTCCTATGGAATTATCAATCGAATTCAAAATACAGATCTATGCAAACTACAAAGAATATTTGAATCCTTCGATTCTCCTTCCTCTTTCGAGTGGGATGGGCTCCCTTGAGTGGGCCTTATTTGAGCTGGACCGCAATCATAATAATCTTTTTCTATTGATGAAGAGAGGGTCTTCACTACGTCTGCTCCATTTTTTTTATTCTTCTGTAGTCTGATGCAAACGAGATATGAATCACATCAATAGTGGCAATTGCCTACTGGTGCTCAGCAAACTATAGACATGCTGGCAAGCCCTAATTATATCTTGGGAACTGCCAAATAATGCCACATCAATAAAAAGGAAAAGCTGAGTATGAGAAGTTATTTGGTTATAGGAAAAGAAAATAAGAAAAGCCATTGTCCGACCGATATCAAGAAGAAAATTAGTTAGACTCTAATGTGGCAAGATGAGACCCACATTAAGACAGAAATGAAAAATCTAATAATGACTCTTTAGGTGCAAAGCCACATAGGTAATCAAGAATGGCGTTTGAAGAGAAATTTAGGTGAAAGTTAGAGAAAGATCTCATCCCAATTGTATTATATAGAGAAATAAAAGTCTAATCATACTAACAAACTATATTAACGAACTAGATGACACATCACCTCAATGTTCTTGTTGTGCTCATGAAAAACTGAATTTTCTACAATGTGAATAGTCATTATATTATCACAATATAATCCCATGCGAGTTGTAGGCAGAAGATGTAGCTCGCTCAAGAAATTTCATATCCAGACCAATTCACATGTTATATCAGTCAAAACTCGATATTTAGACTCAGGACTAGATCTCGAAATCACAACTTGCTTTTTATTCTTACACAATATAAAAGATTTCCTCCAACAAACACACAATAACTAATAGTTGATCGTCTATCAATTTATGATTCTATCCAATCTGCATCCAAAAATCCAACTATACGTCGATGACCACAATCTGAATATAGGAGCCTCTGCTAAAGGCACACTTCAAATAACGAAGTATTCAAATCACAGCATCCCAGTGACTTTTCCTTGGAGCAGGTAAGAATTGACCCATCACACTAACAGGATATGCAACATCAGATCGAGTCACTGTAAAGTACTTCAGTTTACCCACAAGTCTTCTTTATCGCCATAGATTATCTAAAAGTTCTTCCTGATTTGGCAACAGCTTGAGGTTTGCGTTCATTGGTGATTCCACTAGTTTGCACCATAACATACTGCAGTGGGTAATTCTTAAAGAATCAATCTACGTATCAAAATAGGGAAATGGATGTAACCAAATCACAGAGAAATCAATCGTAAACACAATGAAAATACGTGAAAACCTGAAAGGGAAAAAATCTCGAAGAAAGATTTCACTATGTCAATGACAATTACAAAAGTGTTCTCTGAATTCTGGTGAACTTCGCTCCATTTTCGTTGTAAGGAATCCTCTATTTATATAAGTCATATTAAATAGATAAGGTTAGAGAGTCCTATTCGGTTTGAATACCTAAATCCATTATCTGACTAAGAATTGAGTCGAACGCCCCAGTTTGAATTGATGTAGGAGAGAGTCCATCTCTATCCTGTGGTTCGTGCTCGGCTACAGATAAGGATAGAAATCTCTGTAATCGGATCTAACTCTTATGTTAATCATCTGACCCGTTCACAATCCAAACTAGACGACGACTCTGAATTGACCGTTCCGGAAGTAACCACGTGATCGGTAGAAAACACAAGGTATGTGAAGTTAATTGCACAAGAACTAGGTATTAAAGAGATGGTTCAAGGTTTAGAGTTCACCTTTGATCTTGTTCACTTCGAATATGTGATTATTATATCTTGTTCCAATCTTCCGCTATAGCATAAAGCTATACCGAGTCGAACCACAAGGAGAGCTAGCGTAGAAGCGTTACGATATGAGTGAGAAAAAGAAAACGAGAATTCTTCTCTTGCTTAAAAGAATGAATAAAACACAAAGAAAGGAATTAAAGAGTGTATGGATATGTTCATTGTGGTAAGTGAAAAGAAATCAAGAAGAGGTTTGTTGTATTCACACTAAAAGAAAAGAAAACTTTAGAAAACTTGAATGAAAGAAAACCATGACTAGCTAACCTTAACTACCTTGCCAAAACATACTAAACTCCTTGATAGTGATGCATGCCTCATGTTGATTCATTGGCATGGATATGTCTTGCTTGTTGGTTTAATTACTTTCTCACTTGGATGATGGGGATTCATTCTTGAACTTGTCTTGTAGCCTCCATAGATGGTCATCGGCCTACAAATTAGACTTTCAATAATGGAAACAAAAGAGCTACACTCAAGGGATGCTAATGAATAGGCATACAACATTCAAGAATCGACATAATGAAGTTGTACAACAAATAGCATATTGGTGATCCATCTCCATGTTCCATCAAGGCACTAGTTCAAAGACTAGGCTCCAAGTGAGGCACACATGAATCATATGGAGAATTACAACAAGATACTTGCCAAGAAATGAAAAGAAACCCATCGGAGAAGAGAAAACCATACAAATTGCAAGATGAAGTAAAGCAATCACCCATGAGTTAGATGTTAGCAAGGTAGTGGTTAGCTAGTACATGGAGAAAGAATTAGCTACACATCATTACAAAAGAAAAGCTAAACATGAATTAAATTGCAAGAAAGTAAACAAAGCAAGTAAGGAAAGAAATCAAACTAGAATCAAGCTCAAGTAGAGAAGTAGAGAATGGATCAATCCTTGTATAGCTCCAAGTTGTCACTCCTTGATGATACAAGCTCTCTCTCTCTCTTACAACTCTCTCTTGCAATGAAATCTAGGGAGGAGAAGATCATAGAGAGCTACAAACCCTAAACAAAACCTAGCAAAATTACAAGCTATTCACTAATCTCTCTCTCTTCTCTGATCCCTTTTTGTACGCAGGTCCAAGTGAGGTATTTATAGGCCCAAGAGAGAATCTTCGAGATCAAGTTTGTTGCCACAAAATCTGGGATCTCAACGGCCTAGATCTGCCGCGCCCAAGCCGCGGATCGCGGCAAGATCCTGGCCGTTGAGCCAGATCTTTCTGTTGGGATCAGTTTGTTAGGTGGTTATCCACGTGGCATATCTAGAATCTTCGTTTGTTGCGCGGATATTTCTGGATCTGGATTTGAATTTGGCTTTATCTTTAATCATGGATTAATCACTTAATTAGTGTTAATTAAGTGATTATTTGGATATCTCTCCATTAAGCATGTACCTGCAAATATGTAGAGAAGAGGAGTAAAAATCACATATTTATTTGTAATATGCATGGGAGTTATGATGTAAAATATGCAATATTGGATACCAATCACACCCCCACACTTATTCTTTTGCTCGTCCCGAGCAAAAACAAAGAAAAAGAAAAGAAAAATCTAAACTACCAATTTATTACACCACTTTCGCAGGTGACGCGATTGCACTGAGCGTGTGCAACAAGCCGTTAAACCTCTAGGTTACCCTAGAGGAGGAGTGTTGTCTCCTGAGGGTTTTCAGCGGATTACACCCACAAAATCCATAAAGAAAGAAGACAAATGTTAGTATTTTGAAAACGCATTTTGAATAAGAGACTAGTTTACGAACTATTTTTGCAAAAATATAAGTGATCCTAGGTCATAAGTCCACCTATAATCATTCTTTCTTAAACTAAGTATCCATGCAAGATCTTGTTTTTAATTAAGGTAAGAGTTCAAAATTGGATTGAATACTTTATCTTTCATAAAACCTAGATAATATGCACAACGTGTAAGTGAAAATTTCCTAGGATTTCAACTCCAACCATAAAGCCATTTCTTTATTTATATATACTTTTTATGCTTTTTTCTTCCCTTAGTTTAGGCTTTCTAGTCTACCCTTGTAGCGAGCCTTTAACCGATGACTCCCAAACCAGACGGTCTTAGGGCACCAGATGAGAAAACATCCCTCAGGTTTAAGGTCTCGAGTAGAAAAGGCCACGAAACTAAAGGGGATTATTTATTATCACCGTTAGGCGTGAATAACCATGCTTCTTGAGGCATAATTATCCAGCTTAATAAGTGAGATCACCGTTAGGCGTGAGTAACCATGCTTCTTGAGGCATAGTTATCCAGCTTAATAAGTGATCTTTTATTTATATATATATATTTTTTTTTCCTTTTTTTTTTTTTATTTATGACATTTTTGGTCTTTGTTTCCATCCCAAGAAATGTGTAAGTGTAAAGTGCATATTTATCTAAGGTAAAAATTCAAGATAAAAATATCTCACCAATTTTACTTACTTAGCCTATAATTTTCAAACAAGATCTATTACTTCAACTAGGCTTAAGATGTCATAATTAAGGCTTTCTTAATTTCTAAGATACATCTTAATTTTTTTTAAAAATAGAACAAAACTTTGTCTCTTATTTCAAAAAGTTTTTTTTTTATTATTATTATTATTTATTAAAGAAAATCTAAAAACTCTAAAGAAGTGTAAAAGAAAGAAATTCTAAAAACTCTAAGTTAGTAAACCCTCCCCCACACTTATTTCATGCATTGTCCTCAATGCATTATGATATATGTATGCATGAAACAAAATGGAAGAGGAAGGAATTATTTACAAGGAATATACAAGTGTAACTCTCACCTAGGCTTTTGGTCGCTTCCCTCTGGCCCGTTTCCCATCGTTCCAATGTGTTCTCTTTCTTGAGCTCCATTGGGAAACGGTCTGAATTATTCTAACCCTAGGTGTTTCCAGTTTCAATTGATTGTTATTATCATTCACACTCATTCCACCACATCGTTCACAAACAAAGTCCTTATCACCACTCTCACTCAGAATCTCATCACTTCCAATTTTAAGAAATTTTAACTCTTCTCCATATAATTCTTCAAAACTCAAATCAACATCCGGAAGTGGACAATTAGCTAACTTACCCCGAGTTGACTCATCTAAACACATGATCTCATCAGCAAACAAGTCTTCAAAAGATATATCAATTGGAGGTTCTAATACACTCTTAGTTGGCTTATTGAAAATGAAAATATCCAAATCAACTTTTCCCGTTTGAAAGGGTACTCGGATAAGAGAATCACAAGATTGTGACTCATCTTTTGGATCTTCACTTTCCTCCTCACAATTGTTATTAATGAAGCTAACCTCAAATGTTTGATCTTTTGTTTTATGAGGCTGTGTGTGGAAGACATTGTGTTCATGTGTCATGTTACCAAAAGTCAACCTCATTGATCCATTCCGGCAATTAATGATTGCATTTGCAGTAGTCAGGAATGGTCGTCCCAGAATGACAGGAATTTGTGCCCTTTGATTGGAATTTGACACTGGTTTTGTTTCAAGGACAACAAAGTCAACAGGATAAAAGAATTCTCCAACTTTGACAAGGACATCTTGGATTACCCCCTTGGGTTTAGTAACAGAGCGGTCAGCCAATTGGATGGTCATTTGGGTCGGGAGGAGATCACCTAACCCCAATTGTTGGTACACAGAGAAAGGTAGGAGATTAATGCTGGCCCCCAAATCAAGAAGTGCCCTATTTATTGTAGTCTGTCCTATGATGCATGAAATGGTGGGGCTCCCTGGGTCTTTGTACTTAACAGGAATTGGACCAGTGAGCAACTCATTAATGGATGATGCAAGGAAGACTTTTTTAGGGACTTGGGTCTTCCTCTTCTTGGTGCACATTTCCTTCAAAATTTGGCATATGATGGCACTTGTTGAATGGCATCAAGAAGAGGGACATTGATTTGGACCTTATTGAATGTTTCTTTTATTTTCTCCATGTGAGCATTTGACTTGTTATTTCTCAGCCTATTTGGATATGGAGCAATAGGCTTGTATGTATGCTCATCTACCTTTTCTTCATCCTTTGCCTTGGAAGTGGATGGCTCTGAACTAGAGGATGGTTTGTCAAAAGTTGGTTGTATTGGGACATGAGATGTAGGCTTTGGTACTGGATGAGATTGTGGACTAGAAACCTTATTGTCAACTTGTTTACCAGATCTCAGGGTATGAATGGCATGACAGTGACTGGGTCCTGAATCTTCAACTTTGGGATTTAGCAATGGCTGATTTGGGAACAAATTTCTTTGATTCTCAGCCAATTGCCCAATTTGGACCTTCATTTCATTCAACTCCTGCTGCTGGTTTTTTGTTAAGGTTTCTATCATTTGTTTCAACTCAGATATTTCGGAATTATTTTGGGGTGGATGTTGAGGATATGGAGATTGGAATTGTGATTGGTAGAATGGTGGAGGATTCTGATAAGACTGATATGACTGTGGTGGACTTTGAGATGGATGAACATACAGTGAATTCTGATCGAAACTGGATGGATGAAACTGAGCATTGTATGGATATGGAAGTGGTAGCATATGATGCTCAGGACCAGACTGACTCCATGGAAAATTTGGATGGTTCTGCCATCCTGAATTGTAAGTGTTGGAGTATGGATGATGATTGGGTCTGGTCAATACTGCATTCATTTTCTCCTGAATTGATTGTGGCTGATATAATGGACACTCCTCAACAACATGGCTAAGGTCATGACAGTTGGTGCAACCTGGTCTAATCAAAGGCAATGGGTTGACCTGGTTGACCACAGAATTCCCTTTTGACTCAAGCAACTCTATCCTCTTCATTAATTGTGTGATCTTGGTTTCTGCAGCTAGAGAGGATTCTTTGGAGTGTGTACCAGTTCTGGAAGTGGTGGGAGTCGGTCTATCAGGGCATGACTCCCACTGAATGGTTTTCTCAGCTAGGGTTTCAAAGAGATCCCACCCCTGATGTTCATCTTTTTTCAAGAATTCCCCTTGGCACATGGATTCTAAAAGTGTTTTCGTTTGGTAATCTAATCCATCATAGATAATCTGGCATAGACGCCATTTCTCTATGCCGTGATGGGGACACAGGGCAAGAAGGTCTTTGAAACGCTCAAGATACTTCCAGAAAGGTTCATTTGTTTCCTGCTTGAATTGCATTATGTTTTTTCTCATGAGGGCTGTTTTGTGGATAGGATAGAATTTCTTAAGAAAGACTTTAACAAAATCCTCCCATAAAGATATGGAACTGACTGGAAGATTATAAAGCTATTTCTTAGCTAAATCCTTAAGTGCAAACGGTATGAACCGTAACCTAACAGCATCCTCAGACAGTTGGGAAATTCTCATCATTTGGCATACCTCTTCAAACTCACGAATAAAGAGGTACGCGTCCTCAGACTCTAGACCATGGAAATGGGGAAGTGTACTAATGAATTGTGGTTTTAGCTCAAAATTGTTTCCATTAGGCTCGGGGAGAAGAATGCATGAAGGAATGGAGGTGCGAATCGGATAAAATCGATCCTGAAGTGAGACGTTGTTGGTCATGGTGTCAAGTGGTTGTGTAAGTGCAAGTGTAGAAAGAATGATGATCACAGAACCACTCTCGTATATACAATCACAAACAACGTGCACCGATCACACCAGCGAAAAAGAAAAATAACAAACAACAAAAGAAAAAATCAATCCAATCTTGTCTAGAGTTTCTGGTCCTAGATGACTCCTAAATAGACTGTCCACAGGAGGTTTGGTGTAGACTCTGACTATAAGCAAATCAGCCAGGGAAGGGTAAGGTTGGTGGGAGGTTTTCCGTCCGGAGACGTTCCTTAATTAAGTAACCAGCAACCTTCGGGCTTTCGGCCCTCAACCCCTTTCCTAGACACTGATTTTACAGAAGTCAACTTCCAACACTTTTCCCCCTTAGGATAATCTCCTAAGTGAGTCCGGATGTCCCTAGGGCCAACGTCTATCAAATTTTATTTACAAGCTTGGGATTGTGAGTGCTGGGATAGTGGTTTGCGGGCTAAGGAAAGGGTAATGACCTCCCCCACCTTATCTTATTTACAGGTATTGCCCTTAAAATTGAATTGTGCAAGTGTACGATATAGAAACAAACAAGGTTCACTCCAAGTAAGATAAATCAAACAAAGAGTGAGTCCTAGTCTATATGCAATGAATTACGTACCTTGTCCCCCGCACTCTTCAACAGTAAATGTAAAGTAATTGAAAGACACGTGCCTATAATGCAAGATGTCTAAACAATTTTTATCAATTTACACCAAATCTTTTACTGTTGATTAGCAAATATCAGGTGAAGAATACAAGATTTCAGATATATCAGCAGAAGTAATTTGCAAAGCAGCAATCCCTGCAGAAAAATTGTTAGAAGTGAACTCCTCTTTGCCGCGTTCCCACGGCAAAATGCCGCGGCTACGCGGCAATTTGGAGGGATCCTGGGCTCTGCTTTCGAGAGCAGAGGCCCAGGTCCACTTATATGATTCTGCACTGCAAGATTTTCTGTATCTTCAACCTGTATCTGCAACAGAGAAGAAGTATCGTTTAGTTTCTCACTTTTAAAAATACCGTTGCTCTCCCCGGCAACGGCGCCAAAAATTGATCGGTAGAAAACACAAGGTATGTGAAGTTAATTGCACAAGAACTAGGTATTAAAGAGATGGTTCAAGGTTTAGAGTTCACCTTTGATCTTGTTCACTTCGAATATGTGATTATTATACCTTGTTCCAATCTTCCGCTATAGCATAAAGCTATACCGAGTCGAACCATAAGGAGAGCTAGCGTAGAAGCGTTACGATATGAGTGAGAAAAAGAAAACGAGAATTCTTCTCTTGCTTAAAAGAATGAATAAAACACAAAGAAAGGAATTAAAGAGTGTATGGATATGTTCATTGTGGTAAGTGAAAAGAAATCAAGAAGAGGTTTGTTGTATTCACACTAAAAGAAAAGAAAACTTTAGAAAACTTGAATGAAAGAAAACCATGACTAGCTAACCTTAACTACCTTGCCAAAACATACTAAACTCCTTGATAGTGATGCATGCCTCATGTTGATTCATTGGCATGGATATGTCTTGCTTGTTGGTTTAATTACTTTCTCACTTGGATGATGGGGATTCATTCTTGGACTTGTCTTGTAGCCTCCATAGATGGTCATCGGCCTACAAATTAGACTTTCAATAATGGAAACAAAAGAGCTACACTCAAGGGATGCTAATGAATAGGCATACAACATTCAAGAATCGACATAATGAAGTTGTACAACAAATAGCATATTGGTGATCCATCTCCATGTTCCATCAAGGCACTAGTTCAAAGACTAGGCTCCAAGTGAGGCACACATGAATCATATGGAGAATTACAACAAGATACTTGCCAAGAAATGAAAAGAAACCCATCGGAGAAGAGAAAACCATACAAATTGCAAGATGAAGTAAAGCAATCACCCATGAGTTAGATGTTAGCAAGGTAGTGGTTAGCTAGTACATGGAGAAAGAATTAGCTACACATCATTACAAAAGAAAAGCTAAACATGAATTAAATTGCAAGAAAGTAAACAAAGCAAGTAAGGAAAGAAATCAAACTAGAATCAAGCTCAAGTAGAGAAGTAGAGAATGGATCAATCCTTGTATAGCTCCAAGTTGTCACTCCTTGATGATACAAGCTCTCTCTCTCTTACAACTCTCTCTTGCAATGAAATCTAGGGAGGAGAAGATCATAGAGAGCTACAAACCCTAAACAAAACCTAGCAAAATTACAAGCTATTCACTAATCTCTCTCTCTTCTCTGATCCCTTTTTGTACGCAGGTCCAAGTGAGGTATTTATAGGCCCAAGAGAGAATCTTCGAGATCAAGTTTGTTGCCACAAAATCTGGGATCTCAACGGCCTAGATCTGCCGCGCCCAAGCCGCGGATCGCGGCAAGATCCTGGCCGTTGAGCCAGATCTTTCTGTTGGGATCAGTTTGTTAGGTGGTTATCCACGTGGCATATCTAGAATCTTCGTTTGTTGCGCGGATATTTCTGGATCTGGATTTGAATTTGGCTTTATCTTTAATCATGGATTAATCACTTAATTAGTGTTAATTAAGTGATTATTTGGATATCTCTCCATTAAGCATGTACCTGCAAATATGTAGAGAAGAGGAGTAAAAATCACATATTTATTTGTAATATGCATGGGAGTTATGATGTAAAATATGCAATATTGGATACCAATCACCACGCGTCACACATCTGCGCGAGGCTAGATTGACACGTGTCACAATCTTAGGCGGGTCAGAAAGTGACCACTACACATAGCAGCTTCTGAAAGCATGTCCATCACATACTTTCATTGGAAAAGAAAGATCTATTCTTCAATCTCGCTATCTCAATGCCCAAAATAATATCGCAGTTGTCCACAAAAATTGTTTTAAACTTCTTCTGCAAATACAATTTCAACTCACTAATCTCTTGAGTATCATCACTAGTAATCACTATATTATCCGCATAAATAAGCAACATAATATGTTTTAAATCTTCCTATAGATTTTGGTATCAGTTCTACTTTCAATATTGATTACCTAATGGATTATAAAGATCTTATAAATGTTATCACACTTGTTAATGATTTTTCTCAGAGCCTATTTTCGAGAGCTTCTTCCTTTCACTACTATCAGATATTTTTACCCTTTACAGTATGTCGAGTTGATAAATTCTTAAATAATAAAATTATCACCACCCAAGTTGGTGGGATTCGAAAATATCCGGTTTGAACATAAAAAGTACCAATTGATGATACATGATTAGACTGAAGCGAACTGCTAAAGATTGATCATGAAATTTTGAAGCAGTATGAAAGCACTTCCATTTCTAACTCGATGGAGTCGAATTCTCTCCAACACGTGGAGAATGATGCGGACATTAAGCCACGTGTATGACACGTGTACCACCGATAGAGAAGACGCCTTATTCCAATTTTTCAGTAGTAATAGAACTCTATGTAATTTTAGTTTTTATATTTTGAGTTTTATTATTTTGAAGTTGTATTTTAGTTAGGAGTTTAGTTTCTTTATTTTCAAGTTGTAATTCTATTTTGATTAAGAGTTTTAACTTGAGTTGTATTCAATTTTGTAAAACTATATAAAAGCCTCCTGTATCAAAAAATAAAATACAATGAAGTGATGAAAATTTCTCAAATTTGTGTGAGCTTTGAGACCTCCCAAATTTCTCTCTTAATGATGGGAAGATCTAAGAAATCCTAATTTAGAGTGTGAAATCCTAATTAGCTCTAATTAGAATATGAAGCTCTAATTATTTTTCCCTTCTCTTTATCCCTCTTTCTAATTTTAAGCCCTAGTTCTTAAGTTATCTCTACCTCTTCACAATTTTCTCTTCTTTCTCTACAGAGAAAAAAAAAAGCCTAAAAAAAAAAAAAAATTCCCAAAAGAAAATTCATGAAAAATTTCCAACTGCTACAGTATTGCCTAGCTTAAATACCGCCCGTATGTTACAGTACAGCCCGTCTGCTATAATGTCGTGTCTGCTATAGTACATGAGCAGAATTTTTGCACGAGCAAACTTCTTTATTTGGACCATGTCTTACTCATTCGGAGTTCAAATCATGCACCGTTCGAAGCGTTGGATTTGTGAAAGCTAGCTCTACAAATTTACAATCAATACAAGGACATTAAGGTCACACCTGATGCTCATTAGATATATTTTTTTTTGTTAAATTGATTATTTCGAGTCTGATATTTTAATTTGAGTTTTTTTATCGATTTAAGTCTTGCTCTTTGAGGCAATTGAGGCTGTCTAATACTGCCAGTGCTGGTAGTGAGCCTTCACACATTTCTGTTGTGATTCTAGGCTAGTTGTCTTCAGCAAATCTGTCCCAATACATGCCTATACAAAATAAGGCCCAAGAATCCCTCTCATTTGAGGCTTCACCTGTAATGAAAAGCTCTGCACTCCTAATGAACAAGCTATGTCCCATTAGCAATTAGAACTGTTTTGCTTCCAAGTACAACATATGGTAGTTTTGCTTTTAGCTTGTTCTAAATGGCAGGGGTCCACATATTATTAGCTAAAGTCACTATATATCTTTTCAATTGCATGAGTTTTATTACCACTTTGTAGTCTACTATATCTACATTTTGAGGGTCTCTTCTTTTCTTCTGGAAAACTCTTTTATGATGCTTCTTAGTTGCTGGCTGAAGTAAGTCGAGAAAATGTCAATCATGCAGGAGTCAAAAATGGCTCTATTCTTTTAAGGAGTGTAGCCTGGCCTAAATCTTGCATCCTAACCACTTTGATTATTGTGTTATGCAACTATATTGCACGGACACGGACACACCGTCATGCACAATGACATGCGATGAATTGTTACAGGTACACTCAAACACAGTGTCATGTGACACAGACGTGTGTCTGATACATGTTTGACACTACACTAGTTTCATAACAGAAATGTCCTTGCCACTCAGTTTGCCTTCAGAATCAATAGTCTCATTAATTTTGACTTGATCTTTTTTGCACCCAATTAAAAGAATCTCATATTCTCTAATCACTCTTGGTATATGCCTATAATTATGTCTTCAGGTTCCATGCTGAAAGAAACACTTTTCTGACACCCAAGCAATTGTGTTTAGTTGTTATATAAATGTGCTACTAACTACTAAGTATCCAATTACTATTGTCTTATACAATATTGCCAAAAGCATTTATTAGTTATTGTCTTATGTAATATTATCAAAAAATCATATCTTGTAGCTATTTCCCTCTGCTTATTTCTAAGTAAATTAAGTTGTTTGAATTACGAACAAAGAGTACATATTTCTTGATAGATCATAATCATATTGTTGTGAATATTTTATTTTCATAATATGATGTATGTTGTATTTTACACCCATCTGCTAAAAGTTCCTGGCTCCGCCACTGCCTGACCTCTCTGACTTCCTATTTGATTCCTGGTCAGCTCCATTAAATTTAAGGATATCGTTGCAAGTAAAGGTTTGAAAACTGGGCATTGGTGCCATTAGCGGTTTGATTGTTTATTGAATTGGTACGGTGAATATCAATAGTATTGATCATTTCTGTCTCAGAAGTATCAACCGCTGCAACAAAATTATTAGAAATTTGCTAAGATTATTTGCAATATTTTGATATGTATTTTGAAATAATTAATTGAGTTTTGATCTTGTTTCAATGCAGTATTGTATAACCGAGTAGTTTTTATTACCAAGTATAACAACTATTTGCTGCCTGGTGGGTTTTTATTTTATTTTTTAAAAACAATTATTTATATGATGGTACATATGTGAAAAGATGATTATTAAATTTAGTTTCCTCATGTTTAATTTTTTGTGTGCAATCTATATCATATTTTTATACAATGACTATTTTGGCCTTATTTCATTTATTGAAGTAAAATGATTTAGAAGTGAATTTTCTTTCGTGAACACGTCTCATTTGGACCTCATAAACTCATTTTTTATATTATTGATAGTTTATGGAATAGTATTTCATCCTTAATTTTATAAATTATAAGTCTAGTATTGATTAAATAGTAGAATAATTGATTAATCCTATAAGGTACTAGTTATGTAATTAATCAAATAGTGATTTAAGTAGGATGCATATTTAAAAGAAATCTAAAACTATTTAAGTTGGAGTGAGTAAAATCATTTCGTAAAATCTAACTAATAAATGCAACAAATTTTAAGTTCGGTTGTTTTTACAAAATATCACCAAAATTATTAGACTATATACAGGGAAACAAACCAACCAACAGTGGTGATTAGTTTTGGTAAAGCTATCATTAATTATAAAAGATCTTTCTTGCCTCAAGAGAGAACATGTATTTGTCATTTTTATGACTTTGTTAATGAAGAAATAAGAGAGATGTTTGCAGATTGAAACACTTGTATGAAAAGTTAAACAAAAAGAAAACAGTTTGCATGTGATGGGACAACATCGAGAAAACTATTAAACTCATCAATTTAATGAAATGTTCAACCTGTTTAGATTGTTATATAAATTTAGAAAAATAGAGTAATTCTATGTAAATTAATAATTAAAAATATAGAAAAAAAAGTTTTAACCTGTGGGTAGGCAAGTGTTTTTTTGCCCTAAGAAGATTGACCCTGTCTTTTCATGCAGGCAACCAAGGTGTTAAGTTCGGAAACAGCACAAAACTCGCACCCAAAAAATTTCTAATGGAGCACGTTCGGCTGGGATGATGATCTGACCTCTACTTCATTTGTCCAATAATAATAGAACAATACAATAACGAGAGAAAGAAGAGAAAGAAGAGTTTTTATTCTGTATAATCTCTCTGAGATCGCAAAGATGAGTTCTAACAGAAAAGACTCATATGTTAGGATATTTATGTTTTGAGATTACGAGCATTCTGATTAAAAAAAATCACATATTTCCCATATCTTCCCATAAGTGGGTGGGCCTGCAAACTTTTATGTATCTTTTATTATTTGTTTTCCTTCTTTTTCCCCTCAAGAAAACTGGATAAATTCCAACCTATAACTAAGTTTGTAATTAGGCGTTGAGGAATCTGGCAGAGACTTGCTCTTCTTGTCACGCCCCCGCAAGCTGACGGAGTGTTCACGCAGCATAAACTTGACATAGAGTAAAGCAAACCGAGTTGAGGACAAGCTCTTTGTGAAAATATCTGCAACTTGGTCGGTTGTATGAATGTAACAAATATGGAGTTCTCGGCGGACCACTTTATCACGAACATAGTGGTAAACAATTTCTAAATGCTTCATTTTGGAATGGAATATAGGATTGGAGGCGAAAGAGATGGAACTAATGTTATCGCACCAGATTATGGGGGTTGTGAGACTGATATGCAAGTTATGAAACAAGGAGCGTAACCATGAGATTTCCGTCGCCATGTAAGCTAATTGGCGATACTCTGCTTCTGTACTAGAGCTGGAGATCGTTCGATGTTTCTTAGCACTCCAAGAAATGGGACAACCACCAAGGTAGATACAATAACCACAAGTTGAATGCCTGTCATCTGGATCACCACCATAATTTGCATCCGAAAATCCTTGAAGAGAAGAACACCAGGTTTGTAGAACAAATCATGAGTTAGGGTTTTCTTCAGATAACGTAATTTACGTTTGACAGCTATCCAATGGGAGCTAGTGGGTTGATGGATGAACTAGCATACTTGGTTCACGACAATTGAAAGATTCGGACGGGTAAAGGTGATATACTGAAGAGCACTAATAATATTACGATACATTTAGGCATCAGGAAAGGGTTCACCATCATAACGACTAAGCTTCCTCCCAACAAGAACAGGAGAATTAATAGGTTTTGCATCTTGAAATTGTGTGCGAAGTAGCAATCGGTGATGTATTTTGTTTGAGACAGATACAAACTGCCATTAGCATAGATGGCTTCCACTCCAAGAAAATAATGCAGTTGCCCAAATCTTTCATCGAGAATTGTGTATCAAGCTTCTCAAAGAACTGAAAAATAATTGTAGAATTATTTCCTGTGATCAATATGTCATCAACATAAATTAGTAAAAAATGAGGATGTCTTGGTGGTAATAAATAAACAAAGAATAATCACTCTTGGATTTATGATATTTAATGTCTTCAAGATAGTTAGAGAAGCGTTTAAACCATGCCCTTGGAGCTTACTTCAAGCCGTAAAGAGACCTGTGTAGGTGACAAACATGATGACGAAAGTTGAGGTCTGCGAACCCTTCAGGCTGCCGCATATAAACCTCTTCTGTAAGGAACCCATGCGAGAAAGCATTGTGAACATCAAGTTGACGAATAGGCCAGTGGTGATGGACTGCCAATGCGATGACTGTATGAATAGTAGTGTGCTTGACAACTGGACTAATTGTTTCAGTGAAATCTAGTCCATCTTGTTGATGAAATCCATTTGCGACTAAACGATCTTTGTACCTGTCAACAGATCCATCCAACCGCCGTTTGATTTTAAAGACCCATTTGTTTGGTAAAATGTTCATAGTGGTCGTGCTGGCACCAATGACCAGTCCCGTTTAGTTGTAAAGCATCAGCATTTCTCCAAGCAGCTTGTTTAACGGCCTGACTAGAACAAGAGGGTTCAACATCAGAGTCATTAGTCACAAGCAAAGCATATATGAGAGCGGGTTTAACAATTCCTGTACGACTCATCATAACCATCTTGTGGGTCGAAGATGTTGTAGAGAGGGGTGGTGTAGGAATGGGAAGTTGTTGTGATGATGAAGTTGAAAATTAAATAGTTAGATGTATTGACAATACGTTAAGTAGTTGGGTATGTTGATCTGGAGAGTTTTGAGTAGGTAGAGATGTTGGAATTTGGGTGAATGGCACTGGATCAAAACTAAGTAAGAGGGTAAAGGAGTCTGGGTAAATGTTGGATGGTGATTGTGTATAAGAGATGTCTTGAAAAGGGAATGAGTGTTCATCAAATACCACGTGACGAGAGAGATAAACACGACCTGTAGAAATATCGAGACAACGGTAGCCCTGATGGTTAAGGGAGTAGCCAAGAAAGACACATTTTTTAGAGAGAAATTGAAGTTTATTGGTATTATATGGGCGAACATAAGAAAAGCATGCACAACAAAAAATCCGAAGAAAATCATATTTAGGAGTCAATTAAACAACTTGGCATATGGTGTGGAGAATTGAAGAGTGCGAGTAGGTAGACGATTGATGAGACATAAAGCGATATTAAATGCATCGACCCAATAAGAGAGGGGCATGTGATAGTAAGCAAGTAAGGTGAGCCCAATTTCAACAATTGATGATGTTTACGTTCGGTTAAATCATTTTGTTCTGGATGAGATGGACATGAAGAGTGAAATTTGATGCCTGAGTGGCAAGAAATTGTTGAAAAGTATGTTTGGTGTATTCTCCTCCACCATCAGATTGTAAAGCTTTGATTTTAGAAGAAAACATATTTTCAACTAGTGTTTTGAATTTGACAAAAATACCAAAGACTTCGCTCTTATAATGCATAGGAAAAATTCATGAGTATCTGGAGTAATCATCAACAAATAAAACATAATATTTAGAACCTCGCATAGAAGCAATAGGAGAACTCCAAACATCAGATTGAATTAAATCTAGTGGATTATTTGATGCAGAGTTGAATAACTGAAAAATTAATTTGGAGCTTTTACCTAAAGGACAAGAGTGACAAAATGAAAGACTACTGGAGCCCGTAGTGGGTAAGCATTTATTTGATAACAGTTTGGAGACGATGGCTGAGGCAGGACGGCCAAGACGAGAGTGCCAAACTTGAGCAGCAACCCAAGCACCAAGAAAAGCAAAAGGACGACTCTTAGCAGTAGAAATTTGGTGGTGGATGTTCATGGAATAGATGCCATCGTTACTTGGTCCATGGAAAAGCGTCTTCCTCGTCTTTTGATCCTTAATATAGAAAAAATCGTGAAAAAATACAAAGAAGCAGTTATTGTCAAGGGGTAAACTAATGAACAGAGAGGAGATTAGTGAAAATACCAGGACAATATAGGATATATGAAAGCTTAAATGCAGAAGAGTTACGTGAAAAAGTAAATGAGCCAATGCGGAATATGGGCAAACCTGCACCATTCCCTACAACAACTTTGTCAGGTCCACGATAGAAGTCATGATCCATAAGGTTTGCAAGATCGTTGGTGATGTGATTGGATGCCCCAATATCTATGACCCACGTGGATGCATCAATGTTGGTAAGTGGCCCGATTGCGATCATGGCTGAGAGCTATTTAGTTGGGACACGCCCTTTGTAGGCGTAGTCCATTTGGTGGCAGCAGTTTAATGTCGTGTGCCGAGGATGATTGCAGATCTGACACACGACCACGCCCGCAATTTTCAAAGGTAGGGCAGGCGATGATGATGAGGAATTGGTACGCCTACGCCCATGCCCACGTCCATGCCCACGGAATGAGGTTCTGCGACCTCGGTTGTTATAGTTTTGACTTGAGGACACAAATTGTGTAGGAGCATACAATGTTGTTGGGGTAGCATCTGTTGGCCTAAGGTTACAATCATCCGGTTTTGGAGTTTTGATGATTACAAAACATATATAGTTATTTGTACTAATCATATTTTAGTGTTTAAGTGTGTTTTAGGGTTCTAAGGATTCAAGATGTTTTCTTCTTTAAAGGAAGGTGTTTTTGACTCAAGTTGACTCAATTCAGGATCAAGGATTCAAGTTATTCAACATTGCATATGGAGAAGCCCATATTGAAGATCTTGTAGTCACCTAAAACCATTATAAGAATTAGTAATGTTAAAGAGTTAGGTTATGATATATTGGCTCCAGAAAACTCACACACAATTTTACTTTCCAAAAAATACAAGTTTTGTTTTGGTTAGTTGGCTTAGGTACATGTTTTGATTGATATACATGTCTCAAAATATTTCATATTTTTACATCTAATTTAAAACATGTATTTCATCCTCTATATCATGATACTTAAACTTCAAACCATTTCAAAATATTTTAAAAATTATTCAAAGTTCAAAATTCTTTATTTATAAAATCTATTTCAGGCGTAACGGTCGACCGGATCTATTTCAGGCTAGATCGGTCGACCGTCCGGTCGACCGGGCCTTGTGGCCTTGGGCGTGCACGTCTGTGCACGTCTGCCGGTCGACCGGGCCAGTTGACCGACAGACCTTGCGGTCGACCGACCGGTCGACCGACTGCAAGACCCTTAGTCTCAGGTTTTGTCGGTCGACCAGCCCGGTCGACTGATAGTTCAAAAATTCTGTTTGTGTAGCCTGCGGTCGACCGGACCGGTCGACCGAAGCCAACGGCTCTTTTGCCATGTAGGCTACCGGTCGACCGTCAGCCACTAAAGAGCCCCAACGGCTATTTCTTAAAATCTGTTTTGATTTTGATATATCTTTCAGCTATTTCTGATTTTTTAGTGGCTATACTCTGCCCTGTTGACCTAGATTCAATGATGAAATGCATTTAGCAAACCCTATAAATAGATGTCATTGGTCCCTTGTTGAACACAAGAAAAATTCCCATTGTTTTCAAGTTTCAAAAGAAAAGAAAAGTTTTCTTTCTTTCATTCTCAAAAGTGCTTCCTTTGGTTAGAGTTTTCAGTTGGTTTACAAGCTATTTTACTTCTTTACAACTGAAATTTTTCTCACTTCACTTCTTGAGCAAAAAATCATCTCTATTTTATAAGAAGTTGTAAGAGAGAGTTTGTGGTCTTTTGATCACCAAGTGACTTGTATTTCCTTGTGTTGAGATCCCTCTTGTGTAAAGGTTGGATTGGTTGGAGTTGGGTACTCCGGTCTTGTGTAGACCAATTGTAATCCCCTTGGGTGTAAAGGTTCTGGTGTAAAAATTTCCTTTGCGGATTTAGTGAAAATCCTTCACGATGGTGGAGGCGGGGACGTAGAGCAGTGGCTTGAACCTCGTAACAAATTACTTGTGTTTGCGATTGGTTTCCTTATTGCTTTTCATTGCTTTATATTTCTAACTTGTGATACCTCTTGCTTGTACTTCATTATTGCACTCAATTCATTTACTTGCATTTCCGATCTTTACTCATTTCAACAAGAAAGCAATTGCGCGCCTAAACTCATAATCTAGAGGAATCAAAGAGGAGAAGTTCTAGAGCCCTTCACGGGGAATTCGGCTTCAATTTCTTATTTTGAGTGACCGTTTGCATCATTCATATTTACTTGTTTTAAAAGATCACTAGATTAGCATTAACACCTATTCATCCCCCCTCTAGGTGTTTTTCAGCATCAAGGCCTGGAGAAGAGTGACTTCATCATCACTTTGGCACCAAGAAGAAGTGCCACAAAATCGTTATAAGCAATCGGCGTGTCTCGAGCTTATGCGGAGCTCACAGTGGCTTCAAATTTCGGACCTATGGTGTTCATGTTGATGGAGACGAAATCGTCATCGTCGACTGGTTTTCCAGCCAAGGCCAGATTGTCGGCAATGTGGGTGACTTTATCCACAAAGTCTGTAACAGAGAGGCCTTCGCCTTTGGTGTTGAGCAATTCGTTGTGTAGTTGCATGATGCGATTGTAGGATTGAGAAGCATACCGTTTTTCAGGAGACACTCATGTATCATGTGAGGACTTGGAGCGCACCATGGTGAGAGTACTGAAAGTGTGAGTGACTTATTGATCCAACTCAACACAAGCTGATCCTTCTGCTACCAATTTCATACGCCGGATTGACTTTGGTGGTTGTCACACCGTTGTCACCTAATTTGAACTGTGATGGACACTTGACAGTTCCATCCACAATTCCATTAGACTCTTCATGCTGAGGATGGGAGAGATTTGGGCTAACTATAATAGATAATTAGACCGATCAAGGCTGATCTTCAGAAAGCCGGTGAGGTTGGGTACAACAACGCTGGAGTTTGGTGTGGAAGTATCCATCGAGAATGAAGGGTAAATTTTAGTGGAGTATAGGACTGGATAAATTTTTTTCAGTGGAATAATGGCTCTGATACCATAAAAAAATTTGTAATTAGGCTGGCAATGGTGTCAAATCACAGTACACTGTTGTGATGCAAATCTCTACTCTAATTATAGTGTGACAGACATATCAGTTTGTTACAGTTTATTATACGAGAAGATAGAAGATCATGGAGATGATCATGAGAATAACACATTCTTGTTGTGATGTTGATCTCGCTAACTGATTCTTATTGTGATTCTGATCTTGAAGATCTGATTTTGTTGTTGTTGAGTCTGCTAATCACTTCATGGATTTAGTCAAGAGGTTACTTCAGCTAAGGAATCTAGTAGAGACTTGATCTTTCTATCAATAACCCCTTTCGCCTACCTCTCCCCTCTTTGGCGTTTATAATACCACAAGTGGATTATTAGTGCCTCACAGTGATTAATAGAGGGCTAATAAGGTACAGTGAAGGTTCTTATGTGTGATTAGCCCTCTATTAATACTTAGCATGTATTTATCATTAGCAACCTGCATGTTTTCTGATCTATTATTGCTCTGCCATGCATTCATCCCTGACAGTGTCCTTATTTTCATGCCTGCAGGTTCTCTATGCCAGTCTTGATTGCTCCAGCAATACCTGATGAGCTCTAGAAAAAATAATTTCTGACAGTGAATGTTGCCTCTCTGAAAAAAATGTAAGCAACCTGGAATCAGCTTTACTGCCTGGACAAAACAGCAAAGCTGCTGCCCATGGGCTTCGGAATTTCCAAGATTGAACAACAGAAGACACTGTTGCAAGCAGCTGCATTTGGTGGGGTGTTGACATCCATATACGGATACACTAATTGGCTCTAAATTATTCTGTTTAAAATACGGATATGGATATGGACAGTGAACTATATGGAATATATGAATAAATATCTAAATTACTGAAGACATGTTGGAAAATTCAAAAATATGTTTTGATGCATATATGAAATCTTATTTTGTGTCACAAACTGTGTCATTTGATGTATATATTTTTATTTTAACGCAAGAAAAGTCTAAAATAAAGTTTAACCCATATTTTTTGAATTATTAAATGTATATTCAATAATATCTGACTAGTATTTGCATCCGATTTGAATCCGAATTAGTCTTAGTCAAATATGAATGGTTGGATACTAAGTACAACATTTGAGTATCATTCGTATGTGTATCAGTGTCCGTTGCAATAAAACAAATATGGATAAATACAAATGTATGCTCTCATGTGTGAAACGTGAAGGGCTTGGGACATCATCTCCATGTCTAGCCGATGCAGACATGATTCTGATACAATTGAAGGGCTTGGGGCACTATCCCAAAAGACTAGCCTTCTAGGTGGAGTTGCTCAAATCTTTATACACCCAAGACAATCTCCCTGTCTAGCCGATATGTGACTATATGTTCGACTCAAATCCCAACAAACCATTTACATTTCTATTTATTGGATCCATATACGGATGCAAAGCAATTAAGACATCTACATTTCTATGATAAAGCATATGGAAATTGACAGGATTTGTTGCTCAAAATGTTGCTTTTATTTAATTTTTATGAAATATTAGACAATAAACAGAAGCAAATAATCTAATATAAATTATGTTAGCAAGATAAAGAACACTTTGATTGAACCAAGTAAACGGCTATAAAAACACTAATAATAGTAGGGGTGACAATCAAAACCCAACCCGTACCCGACCCGCTCCAAACAGGTATTTCATATTTCATATAGTTGTCCTTTTGAATTGAAAAAGTGAAAATCAAAACCCAATCAGAACCCGTACCCGACCCGCTCCAATGAATTGTGTTTCATTTTCATGGAGGTGTATGAGCCGATGTCTTTTTGCTTCTTTCTTCTTTTTTTTTTTTCCTTTTGTTTTTCTCTTCTCTATTTCCCTTGAAATAAATAAAGATATCCTAATTTCATGGTTAGGGCCTTCATGTGGTTAGTGGCTAATGATGCCATACTAACCAAGGAAAACCTTCTCTGGCGTAACTGCCTCGTAGATGCTTCATGTGTTCGATGTCAGGAGGAGATTGAGCCCACGGAGCATTTGATCAACAAATGTCCATTCCGTCAATGTATTTGGGGGGTGGTTCTGGATGCATTCGGCGTTAGAGTACAACCCACACACCTGAGTGATTTTTGGAGGGAGTGGAGTACACAACATGTCAGGAGGATATCTCGAAAGACTTGGGATAAATAGGGGCATAAACTATTCCCATGTTGTTAACCATATTCTTACTTTTGTTTCCTCTTAGGTAGGTACATTGGGAGCCAAGAAAAAGATTTGCCTGAGTCCCCGCTTTCAGAGCGAGCATGCTAGGGATGACTACTTTTGGGACAGACCTTGACAGTGTTTGGCTCTCGGACATGATAAATCTGTATTTGAGTTGCTTATTTTGACTTGTCTGGACGTGGTTTCATTTCTTTGGGGGATATGCTAGGTCCATCTTTTGTTATGTCCGACTATGTCTGGTTTTAGTGGACATGTATGTTTCTATCTGTACACTTCTTTGTGGGGATGCTCTATGTTTGTATTTTGGTATGTCCTGCCGTTTGTGACATAGTAGGCATACATTGCGTGTAATTTCATTATCTTCTCATTAATGAAGCAGAGTGGAGTTTTTAACTTTTACTGAAAAAGAAAGCATTCCATAAAAAGTGACATGAGAGATGTTCATGAAAATAATTTCTTGGCCCCTTCTTTTATCCACCGGGCAGAATCAGGTTCGATTCAAGTTAGATCATGATCCATTATAACTTTACAAGCGGGAATGCAAACGGATACAATAATCGTCTTCGAATCATTCTGTTTAAAATATGGATATGGATATGAATAGTGGACTATATAAAATATCGGAATAGATATCTGAAAAATTAAATACATGTCTGAAAATTCAAAAATATGTTTGCATGTATGAAGTCTTATTTAATATCACAAACTGTGTCATTTCATGTATATTCTTTTTATTTTAATGTAAGAAAAGTCTACATTAAAGCATTAACTCATCTTTCATGAACTATTAAAATATATTCAATATTATCTGCCTAGTATCCGTATCCGAGTTGAATCCGAAATCGTCTTAGTAAAATATGGATGCTAAGTACAACATCTGACCTGTATCGTTTACATCTCTCCTATTTAGGAGTAAAAATCTAATAATCCATCACATTAGGGTTCATGTTTAGAATTACCCAAATCCAATTTGTCTCTGAAAATTTTCAATGAAAAATCAAATAGAAACTGACTGGATTTGTTGCTCAAGTATGTTGCTTTTAGCTTAATTTTTATGAAATATTGGCCATATCCAAACAGAAGAAAACAATTTAACATTAATTATGTGAGCAAGATAAATAACACAAACTTTATGGAACTATGTAAACGACTACAAAAAATATTATTAATAGTGCTACCAATTTTGGATCCTTACGAATCCATATCTAAATTCAGTAGTAAATCAAAACTACATTTTAGGATCCACAACTTTACTTAATAAGTTATCGAATATGATTTTAATAAGATTCAAATCTATATATTTAGGTCACATACGAATATGAGTGTTGGGTTATCATCTAAAATATTTTCTTCTTTTTCTCTCCCCTTTTTAAGAATTGATTGGCACTTGGTTTAATCGGGATTTAAACTAACATCTTGCTCACTGCAAAAAAGCTTTAGTATTCATGTTATTTGTGCACTCTGTAGTTGCATCTGTTGGGAATGGAATCTTCACCTCTCGATTTTAACGTTCTTTGAGACCAATTTTCAAGCACGTAACATAAGTAAAATGCGTCCCCTGTCACTGACCCGCTCGTCAGGTCACCAGGTTTGCTCCTCAGTGATCACCAGTTTCAATATCTGGGCGTGAACATGCGAACAGAGTGAGTGTGTGTGTGTATAGGCTGGTGATTAACTGCGGGCGTCTTCTTAAAATAAAAAACAAAAAACAAAAAAATAACATAAGTAAATGCACAAGAAAAGGAACGTCCTTTGAATCCTTGAATTCTTTCTTTCTTGGTAAAGGTCTTAATCAAACAAATCCAAGGATATCCTAACCTTGGAATTCATCTCCAACCTCAACCAATAATCACCAAACCTTGCTAAAATGATTGATGGAGGCTCTAGAGCATGAACAAACCTACCAAAATTATGCCAAGAGTTCACTTTGCTATTTATGAGAAAGTTTATGGCACGTGTACACGCCCACCAACATCAATTATGTGGAGAATGAGCCATCAAATCATATCCATTTGCCCCCTGGTCAAACCCCTTTCATGCATGCATAAGTGTTTGGTGATTAGTTGCTTAATTACAATTAGAGTCAAAGGCCAAAGATGAGTGAAGTGCTCACCTACTATTTGATGTGACTTTTTCCAAGGTCTAGTTGATCTCTATCCTGGAGGTTAATCATAAGTCTAATCCCATAGTTACTAAGTACACCTAATTAGGGGACAAATATATCATTGTTATTAGAATAATTAAAGAGGTTTAGCTTTTATTTTATGTGGGTTTTCCTCACAGATCAGCAGACCTTTTAGTGCTTGATATTATCAAAACAATTGTTGAGTGCAATGGTTACGAGCCGCATCCAAGTAGAGCTAGATTTTTGTCTATTGAACTAGCATCTTAGGTTCTTCAAAATACTAAAATTTGTCTTCTCAAAAAAAAAAAAAAAGTAAAATTTTGTGCCATAGGAGATGGCCACTGTACTCAAAAGATCAAATTGGTGGTGGATTTGTCTTTTTTTTTTTTTTTGGCTACAAGAGCCCAACCGGCAACAAAAGGAAAAAGAAAACTAAAAATAGAAAAAACTTACGGTCGCGAATTGTGACCAAAACATCTCTCGATCTCCTCTAGGGTGATATCATCATTGAGCAGAGCCTGAATTAGCAGAACTTCATCAGTGTCATCGTTAATTCTTGGGGCTGTAGCAACGAGTCCGCTTGTTTGATTTCTTCCAAATTTTAACCGACATCGGAGCCTTACTGTTATGTGCTCTAAAATTGTAGAGTGTAAATTCTATTGGAACTCTTGTTATGTGAAAACACTATATTACGTTTTTAACTATACTTTTGGAGTGTGCTTTGCACGGGAAACAAACCTTTCAATTTTCCCTCCTCCCTTTTCTAGTATCGGAAGCACATGGAGAGAAAATTTGTTGCGCCTAGCGCATCCTTGCAACAACCAACTTGAGAAACCCAAGCAACGGAGATAGACACGCCGGAAAAGTACCTACACGATCAAGAACAGAGAAATAAGAGAGAAAGCAAGTCAACACAATATTTAACGAGGTTCGACAATTTGCCTACGTCCTCGGGGCAAGGAAGAGAGAGAGATTTTATTGATTCAACAATCAATTACAAGTTATTCCTTGAGGATTTTAGAGGGATACTTGGGATACTAAGGGGATACAATTCATGAAGGTTATAACACTTATTTATAGTCAGAGAGTCCCAGGGTTTTAGGAAACCTCAATTGAATTCGTCTCCAAGTCAGAAACGAAATCTGAATTCATTCAGGAAAGCAGCTCGCCGGTCGGTGACCGTGCCGGTCGACCGGGACCAACTGAGAGCATTGAGTGCCAGTTAGTCGATCGCACCGATCGACCGTTTCCTTGCCATGGTCGACCGGGCGACCAATCGGGGCTGCTCCTGTGCACGCCGTGTACGCTGGTCGACCGGGCGGTTGACCTGACTCTGTTCTTGCACATGCTACATCCTGCCTTCTCGCTCCTTTTGCCTTCCGATTTCTGTACTATCTTCCCGATGAGTTAAAAACTCTTCCGAAGCGGCGGGAGAGAGGGAGGGAGAGAGTATTTTCTTGGTTTTGGACATAGGGAGATACTTTTTTTTTACTTTAATAAAAAGATTTGAAATAAGTTTAGTCATTAATCTCTCTCTATACACACACACACACACTTACTTGTGTCCTTCCTAAAGGATTCTCATCCGAATCCTTCCAACTCAAATACAACCCTATACAAGATCCACTCCATTGCAGTTGATCTATATTATTTCAAGTATCTATAAACAAAAACTAAGTGTTTTGAATATTTTTTACCCATCTATCAAGTGGTACAAAATGGACGGCCGAAAGTAGTGAGTTGGTTAGATCTATGTCTTTAGGCATACAAATTCTCCATCCGACCATTTGATTATGATCTAATATTTAAAAACCCCTACAAACTAATTTTTGTTCGGTTTCAAATGTTCTACACCGTTAAACTAACAAACTCACTATTTAGATCGCCCTTTTTTTCCTACTTGATGCATGGCAAATAGTATTCAAATCATTTGATTTTTTATTTATAGGTACTTGAAATAATATAGATCAACTTTAACGGAGTGGATCTTGTATTTGAACGTCGGATGTTGGTATTTGAGTGGGAAAGATTTAGCCTCAAATCCTTTTGGAAGGACACAAGTGTGTTTATATATATATATATATTATATATATATTATAATATATATATATATTATATATATATATATATATATATATATATATATATATATATATATATATATATATATAAAAGTGTCAATCAAATAATTTTTTCATTTTTTACCTTATATATTTAAGTTCGTAACATAAGCTCCATGACTTCTTCAATCTTGAATCTTCATGTGAAGTCCTCTTGAATATTCAAAGCGAAAGCTTCATGACTCATTGGATCTTCAAAGTTTTAGTTATCACCTTGAAGTCTCATTTCATCCAATCTCTTGTGGGTTCCATGGTTTGTTTTTGTATGATATAAACATGTTTAGCACAGAACATATTCCATAGAACATCAGTAATTAAGATGATATGTTAACCATCAAAACTCGAGGTATTATTAACTCAAGCACCTTCAGACCAACCTTTTAAAAAAGATGACATCCTTCTCAAGGGCGCTCGACCGATTAGACTGTGAGTTTGCTTCTCAGCAGGTCGCCGGTTTGAATTTCTTGATAGGTATTTGCACCCTAGGATTTTATTCTCACGACTCACTCAGGATTATGTATGAAAATTTTTCAAGACAAGGTACACGGATCCCAAGCAGAATTAGTCGAGGTGCGTTAAAGCGGCTCGAAGTACTGGATAAAAAAAAAAGCCCCCCTTTTCTAAAAGAAAAGGGCAAAATGATTGCTAAATTAATCCGAATTAACAAATGGTTACCTTCCTCATGAAAGAAAAAACAGTTACTATTTGATTTGTGGAGGGAAGTTTCTTGGCAAGTCACCGAGAAGGCGAGAACGAGAAGTCGCCGCTTTGCAGTCTCCGAAACGATACGGACAAATCTCCGTTTTGGCCGAAAAGCTGGTGTTTATTACTTCCAGTCTTTCTTTTTTGGCAATATTTTTGTGAATATTTAATATACAATCACTTTTCTCTACAAATTCTCCTTTTTAAAATATTTTCTCTCTCTCCTGATGGGTTCCGTGTAATTTCGGAAGGCTTGATAGTGAAGAGACCAGCAATGCAGGTGATTTTATATTGATTATTTTTCAAATAATGGGTATGATTAGGGTTCTCGGTTGATTTTATCGCCTGGGTAAGTCCCAAAATCGAGTCTTTGAGAGCATTTCGGGTGTTTGGAATTTGGGGCTGTTGTGATAGTATCTTTGAATGCTTTTCTTGATTCATGACAGAGTTTCTGCTGATTTTGCGGGTTTAGTTTCCATTTCCTTGATAACTTTCTGTGAATCTCTCTTGCTGAATGGAAAATTTGTCTTCTTAGTATTTTATTTGAAGATTGCTACTGAAATTTCATCCATTTTCAGGTGAATTTTATGGTTTTGCAAAATTTTGGTTTGTTGGGCTGAAGAAGAATCAAGTTTGTGCAACAAAATATATGCTTGCTTTTTCTTACATATTCCTCTTAGGTTTAGAATCAGATGGAAAACCTTTATCGCCTATGTTGCTGTCAAATTTCATTTTCATAAGTTTTATTTTTGGTGGGCTGTACACCTGTGATCTTCTGGGTTTCGATTGTTGGGCTCTTGATTATTGGCTCTTGAGTATTGGAGTTCGCAGATATGTTAGAGATGTGCATCACAGGCCGAAGTCCTTTAATTATGGAGTAGTTTAAATTTTGGTCTAAAATTGTCTAAGAATCTCAGAAATTGTTCTTTCTTGTAGTAATTAATCCAAGTGTTTCTTCTAAAATATTATAAGTTCCAGTTTAGTATTTTAATTGTGGTTTTTCTCTCATGAACGCATTTGCGGATTTTGCTTCTTTGGCTGAGAAAGGTTTAGTTGTGGGATTGGCTTGATTGTGTTAATTTTTTGGTTCTTTTGATCATATATGTTGGTTTATGTCAAAATTCAGTTGAACTCTGAAGTAACATCTTTTTTACTCGAATTTTCTCTTGGGTTCTTTAGGCAATCTTCATTGCCATTCATGTCCATTTTTTGCCTTACAGTTCCAGTTTTCCATTTTTTTTCTGTTTGCTTTCCTCTTTTTGTGTGTAAAAGGGAAGACTGTTTAGTTCGTTTCAATTATTCAGTTGGTTGTTGATTGTCACTAATTTGGTGTATAAATACCTTTAACTTCAGTGGAGATTGAGTTGGATACTATTGTCTATAACAAGGGTTCTTTTATTGGCAGAAGTGACCATTTGTTTTTGTCAAGTGTTCAATTAGACTGACATACATTGTTAGCCCCCAATCCAACAACATAAGCTTCTGAGTAAAGTGTTTTTCTAACATGGTATTAGAGCAGGTTTCAAGAGGTCTTGGGTTCAAATCTTATTATGTCAAATTTAAATATATTTATTTACCCCCATTTATTATGCCTTTTTCAATTGAAGTTCAAATTTGGAGGCTTTTCCATATAGGCAAAAGGCTCCTGTGAGGGGGACTGTTAAGTGTTAAATTAACTTGATATCTCTGAAACTTGGGGACTTCTTTCGTGCCCTGCTCTTTTTTCCTGCCTTCGGCTTAGCATATTGTATTTTGACAATTTTTTAAAATAACCCTTTTTTTAAAAATAATTTTAAAACAGACTTCTCTCAAAAATATTTGTAAAAATCAACCTCTGACACGCCATGTTGGACAACTGTCGCTTGATTTTGCCAGTTGGGGCATTCCGCGCTGGGATTTGGTGTTTAAAAAAGCTCTGGAGTTGGCAACCCCGGAGAAATCAAAATTTTTTCCATCCCCTTCAAAAACTTCGGGATTGACAACCCCGTAGTTTTGAAAACAGGTTATATTAACATTCAAGTTTTAGGAAGTGGTGCTTCATGCATGTCCTCATGCACGTTTAAGGAGGTGGTGCTTCATGCACGTCCTTGGTGAAGCGTCGAGCACCATGCCAATGGCCAACGGAGGTGATCCTTCATGCACGTCCTCGGTCGTCTCTTGACGAAGCATGTGGAGGGGACGATGATGTTGGGTGAGCTCAAGGTCGACGACGACGAGAGGAGGGGAGGGGACGGACGACGATGTGGAGGGGATGATGAGGTCTGCCGGGTCGACGATGGCGGGTGAGCTCGAGGTCACCGATGACGAGGGGAGTGAAGGGACGACTCGCAATACCAGTGATGTGCTACCTGAAACACACTCACCAACCAACTATAGATCCGCCGCCAAGCACCCCCAAGCAACCACACTCACCGACCAAGTACAACCTTCATATCCACCCAACCACCACCACGGTTCAAGGTATCGGCCGAGTCGGATACGACTTGGCCGAGTCGCATCCGACTCGGCCGCTGACGGTTCGACTCGGCTCCCCGAGTTGATGGGTGGGCGCCGAGTCGACCCGGGTCGGGTCCGACTCGGACTCGACTCGGTCAACTCGTCGGCCGAGTCTCCGCGACTCGGCCGAGTTGACCGAGTCGAGTCCGAGTCGGACCCGACCTGGGTCGACTCGGCGCCCGTGAATCCCAACTTGAAGGGACAGAGTGAGAGAGAGATCAGATCTATCTCTCTCTCACGCTGCCCCCCCCTTTCGCGTTCTACAGCAGCAAAGGAAAACCCACCCGCGTCGTCGTCGCCGTCGATCCTCGCCTTCGCAGGTACCTCTCCCTCTCTCCCTCTCTGTCTCCGTCTCTCTCTCCCTCTGTGTCTCTCTCCCCCTCTCCCTCTCAGTCTTTCTCTCAGTCTCCCTCTCTCTCCCTCTCTCCCCCCTCTCTCCTCGGTGTCCCTCTCTCTCCTTCTCTGTCTCCGTTTCCGTCTCTCCCTCCCTCTCCCCCTCTCTCTGCCCTCTCTCTCCCTCTCTGTCTTCGTCTCTCTCTCCTCTGTGTGTCTCTCTCTCTGTCGGACTTTCTCTCCCTCCCTCTCCCTCTCTGTCTCTCTCTCTGTCCCTCTCTGTCTCCGTCTCTCTCCCTGTCTCTCCCCTTGTGTCCCTCTCTCCCTCTCCCTTTCTCTCTCTGTGTCTCTCTTTGTCCCTCTCTATCTCCGTCTCTCTCCCCCTCTGTGTCTCTCTGTCGGACTCTCTCCCTCTCAGTCTCTCCCCCCTCCCTCTCTCTGTGTGTCTCTCTCCCTTTCTATCTTCGTCTCTCTTCCCCCTCTGTGTCTCTCTCTCTCCCTTCTCTGTCTCCGTCTCTCTCCCTCTCTCTCTGTTCCTCTCTCTCCCTCAGTTTCTTTCTCCCCTCAGTCCCTCTCTCCCTCTGTTCTCTCCCCTCAGTCCCTCTCTCTCCCTCAGTTTAATTTATTTGATTTTAATGTAATTTAATTTAGTTTAGTTTAGTTAAACTTAATTTAAGTTAATTTAATTTAATAAAATTTTGTAATTATAATTAAGTTAGGTAATTTAATAATTTTATTGAAGTTAGGTAATTAAGTTAGTGTAGGTTAATCTAGTATGGACTAGTTTAGTTTAATTTAATTTAGTTTCATTTAATTGAGTTTAATTTAATTTAAATTAGTCTTGTTAACTTAATTTAGGTTAATTTAATTTAATAAAGTTTTGTAATTATAATTAAGTTAGGTAATTTAATAATTTTATTGAAGTTAGGTAATTAAGTTAGTGTAGCTTAATCTAGTATAAATTAGTTTAGTTTAATTTAATTTAGTTTCATTTAATTGAGTTTAATTTAATATTGTTTTAATTTAGTTAATTTTTATTTTAATTTAATTTAACAGATAATTTTTTTAAATTTCAGTATGGCTCCAAAGCAACGCGATATTGGATGGGAACATGGTACCCCTGTTGGTGGAAGTAGAAAACTTGTGAAGTGTAATTATTGTGGGAAACAAGTCCATGATGGTATCACTAGATTGAAGCAACATATAGCACATGTACCCGGTCAGGTGAAAGAATGCTTGCGAGTATCAAAAGAGGTATCTCAGATAATGAGACATCTTTCTGAAGGTAGCAAAGAAAGAGCGACCATAAAATCCAAAAAAGAGCCACTTATGAGATCTTTGAGTGAGAAGATTTTTATGATGTGACCGATGAAGATTCTGATAATAAAATTGAAGAAGTTGGTGGTTTAGAAGGAGTTGAAAGAAGACAACTAAAACAAGCTATAAAAGAAAGTCGTGAAATGCTTGGAGATCGGCAGAAGAAGTTGATATTAGTGGAGTAGTTCGCAACCTTCAGGATCAGGGAGTAACCATGGATTGCGTCAGAGTATGACCATGAGAGAAGCTGAAATTTCAGTTCGTGGTATTGATCCTTACATGTTTCCAACAAAACAGAAATCAATCAAAAGCATGTTCTCAAATGAGAATATTAAAAAGTTTAAAAAATTTATGGCGAAATTCTTTCACTACAATGCAATACCATTCAATGCAGCTGATAGCGGTCCTTACTACCAAGCCATGATTAATACTATTGTGGAGGCAGGCCCAGGTGTAAAAGGCCCTACAGGGTACCAGATTGGTAATATATATTTAGAGGAGGAAATGAAAGAAATTGAAGTATATATTGCTTCAATAAAAATAAAATGGCCGCAGTATGGTTGCACGAACATGTGTGATGGATGAAGTTCTCGGAATATAAAGCCTATTGTTAATTTCATAATTTATTATGATAGAAGCATGATCTACCATACTTCTGTTGATACTACTAATATCTCGAAGACTGCTGATTATATATTTTCGCTAATGGATAAAGTTGTTGATGAAGCTGGTGAAGAAAATATCGTGCAGGTTGTAACATATAATGAGTCAAGTTTCAAAGCAGCTGGTCATATGTTGATGGAGAAGAGAAAATATTTATTTTAGTCTCCCTGTGCAGCACATTGCATTGATTTAATACTTGAAGATATTGGCTCTGTGAAATCAGTCAAGGAGACATTAGATGATACTAAGATGATCACATCATTCATTTACAATAGCCTCAAAGTGGTGAATTTAATGAAACTATTTACCAGAGATAGAGATTTGTTGAGACCAGGTATAACACGGTTTGCCACCGAGTTTATTTCTATTGAAAGCCTTATTCGCTATGAACAAGATTTGAAAAGAATGTGTACGACTACCGAATAACGTGAATTCAATAAGGAAAGGAGTAGAAGAAGTGTGCGACATAAGCTTTCTAATCTCATTCTAACTGACCGGTTTTGGAAGAAGGCAAGAGAGGTTCAAAACATTATGGATCCTCTTGTTAGAGTCTTGAAGATAGTGGGCCAGGATAAGAAACCTACATTATATATTATATATGAAGTTATGGATAGAGTAAAATTGGCTATAAAGATCAAATAAGAACTGGAAGAAGTACTGCGATATCATTGATAGAAAATGAGAGGGACAATTGCATAGACACTTGCATGTTGCTGGTAATTCATTTGCCTAGAAATTATATTTGTTGACTAGAAATTGAAACCGTCATATCATAACAATCATGTGCTTACATTATTGCAGCATATTTTTTAAATCTAGTACTTCAATATTCAAAAAACTTTTCTACACATCTAGAAGTGAGAAATGGATTAAAAGAGGTCATTAAAAAATTGGAGCCAGATTTGAATAAACAAGCAAGAGCTATTAATGAGGTAATAATAATTTATTTATTTCATCGATATAATGTTATGCAAATATTAACACTTGTGATGTGTTTTCTCACAGATAAAATTATTTGTGAATGGAGTTAGAGAATTTAGAAGCTCACTAAATAGAAGAGCAGTGCAACAATCTCTTCCAGCTAATTGGTGGATTAATTATGGCGAAGAAGCTCCCAATCTGCAGAAAATTGCCATCAAAGTTTTAAGCCAAACATGTTCTTCATCGGGTTGTAAAAGAAATTAGAGCACGTGGTCACTGATTCATACAAAATTGCGCAACCGGTTGGCAATGAACAAGTTGCATAAATTAATATTTGTGCATTACAATATGCGGTTGCGAGTAAGAAACTTGACATGCAAAAGCGACACTGATGATTATTACAACTAATTGATCTGAACAATTTTTCAATGATGATATTTTGGATGAGTGGATTCGTGAGGGAGAACAGCCGATGTTACCACCGATGACTTAGGTTGGTTGGATGAAGGTATTCGTCGTAGTGACGAAAATGACGGTGATGGCAGTGATGATGGTGATGGCGGTGATGATGACGGCGGTGATGATGACGGCGGTGATGACGGCGGTGATGGTGGTGATGGTGGTAATGATGAAGAGACTCATGGTATTGGTGGAAGCCAACGAGGTGGTGCTTTAACATGGGATTCAGAATACTATGCCACACAAGATACAGATCATGGAGGCTGGGCGGGGATTTCGCAACAGCGTAGGCATTTGGATCGGTTGGTCGATTTCAGTTTTAGCGATGATTATTTGAGTGGACATGATAACTACTCACATGGTCATCATAGTCTTGAAGGTCATTTACAAGGGTTGGGTTTGACATCTGGCCAATATCCTGGCACTGATTATTCTAGCACTGGTGAATATTCTACTAGCAGTACTGAATATCAAGGTTTTGGGTATTATCACCATGGAGCTGATATTGCACAACCCCTACCGCCATATTACTCTGATAGTGGATCCTCTGGCCAATCATCTCAGTCTATAGGATCTCACCCGCAAACATATTATTATCCTTATGGAAACTATATGCCTGGTTTCTATACTTATCCCGGGATGATGATAATGATAATTTTGTGCCTCCTCGTAATTCAATGTGGAAATGACTATATTAGCAGGTACTTATGAATTATTTTGTGCAATTTACTATATTATGCATGTATTTTGATATTTTTCTACCGACGACGCTTGTATTTATGCTTTCACGTTATGTTTTGAGTGCTAGGTGATATGTTTTGAATATGTGATACATGAATTTTGATGTCTACATTTTTTTATGATTTGTCATGATTTTTTTCATATTTTTTTTGGCGTTCTATGTAGCATTTTGCGCGTATCGTCCGAGTCCGATCCGAGTCGCCGAGACCGATCCGTCTCGATGCCGACTGAGTCGGCGGCCGAGACCGAGACTTTGAACCATGACCACCACCGCCGGAAGCAACCACAATCGCTGACCAACTACAACCTTCACATCCAACCAACCACCACCGCCTCCAGCAACAAACAACAATCACTATCACCACCAACAAGCAACCACCAGGGTTGGCAACCCTGGAGTTTTTGAACGGGGTGGAAATAATTTTGATTTCTCCGGGGTTACCAGCCCCAGAGTTTTTTTAAACACTCATCACTAGCGCAGAACGCCCCGCTGGCACAATCAAGCGACTGTTGGCCGACATGGTGTGTCAGAGGTAGATTTTTACAAATATTTTTGAGAGAAGTCTGGTTTTAAAATTATTTTTTAAAAAGGATTATTTTTAGAATTTGTCCATTGTATTTTGGTTTCATTATTGTATCTTTAGTGAAATAAGGTGACATAATCATGGATATGTACGATGGAGTAGTGGCAAATGTCATAACTTGTGGAGGCATAACAAGTGATTTTTCTATCACAATTGGATTGCATTAAGGATCTGCATTTGAGTTCATTCTTATTTTCTATAGTGATCGATGAACTTACTAGAGCTATTCATGATGAGATACCATGGTGTAAGCTATTTGCTGATGATATTATTCTAGTCGATGAGACGAGAGCTGGGGTAAATGCCAAATTAAAGTTATGGAGGCAAACTTTAGAATCTCGAGGTTTTAGATTAAGTAGGGCCAAAACAGAGTATGTGGAGTGTAAATTCAGGAAATAGGGAATCTGAAATTATAGTATTATGAGACTAGATGGATAAGAAATACCGATGAGTAGTCATTTTAAGTACTTGGGTTCTATTATTCAAAAGGATAGGGAGATCGATGGTGATGTCAACCATAGGATCCAAGCCGGCTGGTTGAAATTGAGCGCAATAAGAGTTTTATGTGATCATAGCATTCCGTTATGGCTGAAGGGAAAGTTTTATCGGACTGCTATTAGGTCAGCTTTGTTTTATGATATAGAATGTTGAGCTATAAAGAGATATCATGCCCCAGAAGATGAGTGTAGCAGAGATGCACATGCTTCATTAGATGTGTGGTAACACTCGGAGAGCTAAGGTGAGAAATGAGGATATTCGTACTAAGATAGGTGTAGCCTCTATAGAAGAGAAGATGTGCGACATAGACCTACATATGCGCCAGTCCGATGAGTAGAGCGTATCAATTTAGGGCAAGTTAAAAGAGCGCAGGGGAGACCGAAGAAAACATGGATGGAGGTAATACGATAAGATATAGAGGCTAAAGGTCTTAGTGAAGGCATATTGCTCGATAGGAAAGAGTGAAGAAAGCTGATCCATGTGCCCGACCCGTCATAATTCTCTTTTGGTTCATGTAGCCTACCCCAAATACTTGGGACAAATGGCTTAGTTGTTGTAGTGAAATAAGGTGGCTGTATTTTTTTTTAAGGAAAAATGGAATGTTTTTCTATAGAATTTTGATATCTGACCTCCAAAACTTTCAATGGTGGTCGTCTGTTTGCAGTGATTAAATGACCCAGTATAGTTCCTATGCTCGTTTCCCTTCCTTTATGATGTTTGAATCATAGATTTTTTTTTTATATAAATTATTTTCTTCAGTTTTGGAAGATAAAGTAATACTTCTTTCATATTAATCCCTTTTTTTTGTCCACGTTGTGTGGAAATACACTTGAATTTGATAAAATGGAGATATCA
The DNA here is from genome assembly GCA_038442645.1 of Agave tequilana. Lineage (NCBI taxonomy): Eukaryota > Viridiplantae > Streptophyta > Magnoliopsida > Asparagales > Asparagaceae > Agave > Agave tequilana. The sequence goes on from JAVJIF010008757.1 coordinate 138,206, forward strand.
ATAATATTGGCTTCTGAGATTGGTATTGAGATAATATGTGTTTGCATAAATCTTCAATATTTAAAAAGCTGAACAAAATGAGATTTTTTTTTTCCATTTCGAGAATCTCAAGCACATAGTATTGATGTATGGTTCTGTTTAAATCTCACTGATATTTCTATAGCACCCTGTGGTTATTTTATTTATGATCAATCCTTCTATAATTATTTAATCCAAAATAATTCCTCTCTTCACTTTTCTTTATGATAATCTTCGCAACCCTTCTGTTCTTTTATCTCATCTGCATTTTGCTTTCTTTTGCCACTTTTTCTACATGAAAGAATGTGGAAGAACTCTTTCAGTGGCTTTTCTTGGTCATTCACTAACATTATTCACCTTGAAATAATTTAAAATTTGTTGTTGGCAATTGGTCAGAGTATTTTACCAGTGTGAGCGAGCTGTTTGTCCACCTAAAGCTGTTCAGATTTTATAAGAGCTGACCTGTAATAATGGGAGGAAAATCATCCAAGTCTCACAGTCACAGTTCTTATTCTCAAAACTATGGGCGAACTTTTTCCTATAGCACTCCAGCTCCAAGGTACTCATCATACCCTGAGAACTATATGCAGAACGAGACAATAAACAGGGTGCAGAGGAAGTATTCAAAGATTGGCGACAATTACCAAACGCTCAATCAAGTATGTCCCAACTCTAAGCTTTCTATCTTCTTTGGCACATCTTTGATGTAGTCCTGTTTGACATAGGGCATGTTATTATTGTATGCAACAGTATTTTTGATTCTGTCCTATAATGTACTAGCTAGTAAAAGAAGATTGTTTTTCAAATTGAAGCTCTTAGTAAATGTCAGAAGAATGTAATTGCTGTTTCATCACTTTGCCCCCTATACAAAATGAGAAAAATATTTGTTGAATAAAGATAATGTTTCTTGATTTATGTTTAAGCATTTTGGTTCATTTCGTGGAATTGACATGTTTGAAGAGCGAGAAAAAGAGAGATGTGTTATAGGACAGAATTCTATTCAATGACCTGAAATCTATCTTATGTAATCTGAACTTGTAGGTTACAATAGAAAACAGTTTTGGGGATTGAAGTGAAAAAAGGAGTTTCAAGAGATTGATTCCCACTCACAGAGAAAGGGTAGGAGGAAAAAGAATGATCTGGCCTCAGCCTATAACAAATCGCAGTTTGAAGCTTCATTGATTCAACTAAAACTGGTTACAACCCTCTCACTTGGCCCTTATATCGACTTTACGTGGGTAATAAATAAAATCTGAACCAGTCTTCAGTAATCTGAATTAACAACCTAACAAATGAATATTTGTAGCTAACTTGCAAATAAATAACTAAAGACAAACAAATCTAGCTCTCTCAAACCTTATCTTTTCACTTCCAAATAATTCCAAATTAGAACCAGTGTTCGAAGACTCACGACACGGCGGGTTCCGAGAGGATTCCGAGACCCGAGATGAAGGACCCAGATCAGAGAAGACCGACTAGGCCAGGACTCGGAGCCGACTCGGCCAAGTCACGATACGACTCAACTTGACTCGGTCGAGTCGGCCGATTTGACTCTGAGTCCTGGCCGAGCGGGTTGCTCCGTTGTTCGCCCGTGAATTCACTCTTATAAAAGGGGGGGAACATACCTTCATCTGCGAGTGCAAAATCCAGATATGGATCTCGAGCTGGACCCTCCGCGAACCGCCGATGAGCCGCCGTCGAACTCAGATCCATTGCCGCCATCCCTCAGATATCTGCCCCTCTCTCCATCTCTCAGTCTCTCTATCTCTCTCTCCCTCCCTCTGTTCTCTCTCTCTCCCTTCCTCTCTCACCCGCTCTCTGTCTCTTCCTTCATCTCCCGGTCTCTCTTTGTTTCTTTCTCCCTCTCGCCTTCTGTTTCTCTTTCCCCCTCCCTCTCTCACCTGCTCTCTGTCTCTTTCCCTCTCCATCTCCCGTTCTCTCTCTGTCTCTTTCTATCTCCTTCCCTTAGTTTCTCTCTCCCCTCCTCTCCCGCTCTTTGTCTCTCTCCCCTCCATCTCCAGTCTCTCTGTCTCTTGCTCTCCCTCCCTCTGTTTTTCTCTTCGCCCTCCCTCTTCACTGTTCGAAGCATGTTCTCAACTTGAATGTTAAAAAAGTTGGAAAAGTCATGGCGAAATTCTTCCATTACAATGCAATACCATTCAATGCAGCTGATAGTGGTCCTTATTATCAGGCCATGATTATTACTATTACGGAGGTAGGCCCAGGTATAAAAGGTCCTATGGGGTACTAAATTGGCAATTTTTATTCAGAGGAGGAAATGAAAGAAATTGAAGTGTATATTGCTTCAACAAAAAATAAAATGGCCGTAATATGGTTGACGATCATGTGTGATGGTTCAATTTTCAGAATAGAAAACCTATTATTAATTTCATGATTTATTGTGATAGAAGCATGATCTGCCATACTTTTATTGATACTACTAATATCTCAAAGCCTGCTGATTATATATTCTCTCTAATGGACAAGTTGTTGATGAAGTTGGTGAATAAAATATCGTGCAGGTTGTAACAGACAATGAGACACGTTTCAAAGCAGCTGGTCACTTGATGGAAAAGATAAATTATTTGTTTTGGTCTCCATGTGCAGCACATTGCATTGATTTGATGGTTGAAGATATTGGTTCGATGAAATCAGTGAAGGAGATATTAGATGATGCTAAGATTACATTATTAATTTACAATAGCCTCAAAGTGAATTTAATGAAGCAATTTGGCAGAGATAGAGATTTGTTGAGATCAGGTATAACACGATTTTCGTCGTAATGACGAAAGTGGCGGTGATGGTGGTCATGACGATGGCGACGGTGATGGCAGTGATGTCGGTGATGATGGCGGTGATGGTGGTGGTGATGATAATGGCGGTGACGGTGGTGATGATGATGATGAAGAGACTCATAGTGCTGATGGAAGCCAACGAGATGGTGCTATGACATGAGATTCAGAGTACTATGCCACACAAGATATAAATCATAGAGGTCGACTAGGGATTTCGCAACAGTATAGGCATTTGGATCGGTTGGTTGATTTGAGTTTTAGCGATGATTATTCAAGTAAAAATGATAACTACTCACATTGTTATCATAATCTTGAAGGTCATTTACAGAGGTTGGGTTTGACATCAAGCCAATATTTTATCACTGATTATTCTAGCACTGGTGAATATTTTACTAGCAACGTTGAATATCTAAGTTTTAGGTATCATCATCATTGAGCTGATATTGTACAACTCCCACCGCCATATTACTCTGATGCTAGATCCTCTAGCCAATCATCTCATCCTACTGGATCTCATACACAAATACACTATTATCCTTATGAAAATTATATACCTGGTTTCTATACTTATCGCGGAGATTATGATGATGATTTTGTGCTTTATCACAATTCAATATGAAAATGACTTCATTAGCAGGTATTTATGAATGTATTTAATTTACTATATTATGCATGTATTTTGATATGTTTCTACATACAATGCGTGTATTTATTTACTTTATATTTAGTATGCTAGGTGATATGTTTGGGATATATGATACATGAATATTGATGTCTACATTTTTTAAGATTTGTCGTAATTTTTTCTGAATTTTTTGAGATTTCTATATAGCGTTTTGCACGTATTGCCGAGTCCAATCCTAGACGCCGAGATCGATCCGCCTCGGTGTCCACCGAGTCGGCGGTCGAGACCACGACTTTAAACCATGATTAGATCCTAATGATGTAGCATAAACAAATCCACGATGAAGCCTTACCCATGTCAGACATTGACACTTCTCGGACATTCAAACACTCCAAACATATTTTTTAAAATCTAGGATAGTTGTCGAGCACTTCTTCGACACTTCTTTATCCTATTATATATTTCGGATATTTATTTACATTCATGTATATATCAAAGAATATAATAGGAAATGCCATCAAAACATTGACTTGTATAAAAACTATTCCAAGTTTAAATATGTTTCTATATAAGAGCTGTATACGTTGAACTACTAAATAAAAAGTTAAAGGACAAGGCCTATTCCCTTCACAAAGTAATAAAAAATATAAGATAGGTTAAAATTTTTAGATATATGTTATCATCATTTATTATTAGATGTCAAGACTGTTGAGAAATAAAATCCTTGAATACTTACTTTATTAGAGAAATCTCATCTCAATATATATATAGATTATAAAAGAGTATTGGGTTATGGGTATTGTAAACCCAATAACCCAATTACTTTATTATCCATCTAAATCAACACTCCCCCTCAAGCTGGAGCATAGATGTCAATCATGCCCAACTTGTTACAAAGACTCGTAAACTATCTTCTAAACAAGGTTTTCCTAAACCAAAAAAAAACTAAGAAACAAATACGAAATTGCCAATCAAATCAAACCGTGCAAAAAGTTAATATTCATCATCGCCTTATATACAAATAAGATTTTAGAGTTTTCTAAACTGAGTAGAAGGAGAGATTTTGGGAGATCCTCAAACTCAGTAGTAATAGATACCCGCAGTAGATGTAGAATTGAACAACAACACCAGAGATTGATAGCAACAATGAAAGTAGCATACAACACCATCTGATGATTCAACAACAATAGAAGTTGATGACGAAAGACAGTAGATGAGGCGACATTTGATGACAGCTAGGATTTGAAACTTGAAGGGGGCGAAAGACACATTTTTTTTGTTTTTGAAGGAACAGTACCCACGGTACTGTTCATCGAACAGTACCGTGGGTACTGTTCATCTGAACAATAATTGTTTTTTTAGATCTAGATTCAAGATCACATTACATCTAAAAGAAAAGAAAAGAAAGATAAGAAGAGATAAACTAGATAGTTGGTTGTTAGGGTTAGGTTTTTTTTTTTTTGTGGCGGCCAGGGTTTTGGTGGCGATTAGAATTTTTTTAAAAAGCTGATAATGAAAGAGAGATGGTTTTGATACCATGTTGATAAACAAAACCCTAGAATACTTACTTTATTAGAGAGATCTCATCTCAATATATAGATTACGAAAGAGTATTGGGTTATGGGTATTGTAAACCCAATAACCCAATTACCTTATTATCCATCTAAACTAACAAAGACTTTTAGATCCAAATATGTCTAAATATGTATGTATAAATGTACTCTATGTTATTATTTTAATATATGCTATTGTCATGCTGATGTATCCATGTGTCCTAAAAGAATTGCCGTGCTTGCGTCCATGTCATACCCGTGTTCCTTTTTAATGTTCATGCTTCTTAGATCCTAAGGGGGGCTATTCAACTGGGATTCTTAGGTGGGAGTGAGATACTAAGACAATTTTTGGACATTTATGGGACTGGAACAATTTGTCTGGGATTGTGGAGACAAATTTGGGATTTGAATTGGGATAACTCATGCCATATTGATTATTATTAAATATTTTAATATTTCTTTTAACTTATTATTCTATCTTAATTAACTATCTAATGTTCATATTTTAATATTATTAAAATAATTAATGAACATTTTAAAAATTTCTAAATAATTAAATTTCATAATTAAATAATGTGCTACCTAATGTGCTGCTAGTTCGATTGCAATTTAGCAAGCATGATTGGCTGTGGTCTTCACTAAATATGCAATTCCATTATGAAAAATTTGGGAGGTTTCAAACCTGGGAGCAATATATGAATGGTATGGTCTTATTTGATCAAATTAAAAATTAATGAGATTGCTGCCAGGTCTATGACTGGGGAATAAAAATTAATGGTATGATCTTATTTGATCAAATAAAACATCAATCAAAGCAAAAATTAATCAAACAGCTCCAAGAGTGGTTGCGAGTATATAATTCCCATCAGCGGCTGCAGGCCGCGGACTGGCGGCTCCTTGCTGTCGCTGGTGGAGTTGGAAGTGAGGAGAGAGGAGAAAAATAGAGAAAAAAAATATTGGGTTTGAGAGAGCGAGAGAGGAGAGATCTAGATGTCGGGTTTGTTTTTGGGTTGATGAGAGAGGAGAGAGGGAGAGTCAATGAGAGTTGGTCAGAGAAAAATTCCATGACAAATTTTTGTCCACCCTTTTTCTTGGGACAAAAAAGTGAGATTTGATGGGTGAAATTATATATGGTGGTACAAAAATAGAGACTTTTGAAAGTTTAGTCCAATCTTAGTCCCAACAACTAGCAAGACCCCCCCAAAATGAAATCCCATTAAATGTCCCAACCAATAGCGCTCCCAAAATAAAACCCGCAAAATGTCCCAGTTCCACCGAAGAATCTTAGTTGAACACCCCCAAATAATCAAATAAGAACTACCATTAGTCTATCCCTTCATAATGATTTTTTGTTAAGTGGGTAGTGAAGATTAAAGAAAGAGATTTGGAGAAGAGCAAATGTGTACTTGTTGTAGTTATGATGCTAGATTCACCCACATGCCTTTGCTTTATGCTACATTTAATGCACTAAGTGGAGCAATTAATGCATCTCCCTGGATATTTAAGCAATCCAGTATCTAGAAAATCTTAATTTCTTTTCCAAATATTTAATGTAAATCTATAGTACAACTCACTTATCGCGCGCATGTACACACTAAGTGACACAGGACTTTATGGAAAAATAGGGTTGGTAATGTGATTGGGGATGAACTAAACTAGGAATTTAGAGAAATTAGGGAAACGATAAAGATTTGGGCCTCATTGGTGAATCTCACCCACTTCATGTATCACACACAAAGATTTAGATTTAAAGCTTGTCACCAGGAAAATTTCTTCCCCCACTCTATACTTCACACACAAAGATTTCATGAAAATCAAGCAGGGTGTCTAAATTTTCAAGAGTTTATTCATTGATCTCAAAATGCATACAAGGGTATTAATAGACAGATAAAAGAAAGACTCATAAAAGAACTACTACTGATTAAAGACTATTCCTACTCCTGATAAAAGACTTCCAACTCATAAATTTCAACTTAGGGACGCATAAAAGAACTACTCCTAATAAAAGACTATTCTTACTCCTAATTAAATTCAACCTAGCCTTTCCTTCTCCTGTTTGAATAGATCTTTCAGTAGCTCGCTAGATCTTCAATGTCTTTATTAATTCTCCCTTGGTTGGAGAAAACTCGTCCACGAGTTTTTAAAATGCGACATCATGAAAAATCTCGAACATAAAAGTTAGATTGGATGTTGATTATGGTTTCAATAGTTATGAACTGCACTATATCCTTATTTCGTATAAGGCGTCCTAGTAAAAAGGCACTCATCCGATGATGCCAGTATGAAAGAATGAATCGATGACTTTTTGGACTACAAAGTGATTGACGCTGATGGTAGTGGCCTTGAATCATCTGCTTCAAGCTCGAATTCGAACTCAGTCAGTGGCAGTGGATTGAAGTTTGAACTTGGCTTTAGTTTTAGAATTGATTCTGGCACCGGCGCTGCTTTTCCTCTAATGTACCTCTAGTCCTGGCTTAAGATATGATGTTGAATCTGGCTCCGGATCTGAGTTTGCCTTAGGCATAGATTGGATTAACTCTACCACGTATAGGTTTAGCTTACTAGCACAAGTGCCCATCACTTTTTTTGCTAATATTTTTGCGATGGGTAGAACATATTTGTTATCCCTTTCCAAAGTATCTAGGAGAGCACAGAGAAGCTCCGAGGAGATATCGTCGCTCTCCTCTATCATAGGAGTCATAATAGCCTCCATAGATGCGAATACATTTTCAGAATGATCCGGCCTTATAGTCTCAATGAAGTGATGAAACATCGAGAATCAAAGCATCACATTCAAGATCCAGCGTAATAACGCATGATTACTTAGGCAGCCGTTTCAAGTATCGAAATTCTCTTCTGAAATGACTGATCAGACGTGTAATCTAGTTCTTCAAAAGGTTCGACAATTAGTTGAAAGATCTCCTTCATAATGTCATCATCATATGGAGTCTCTGGTGCTGTTATTCTTGTAATTTCATTAAGACTAGATGTCAAAGTAACTTTTAAATTCATATCTGAATGTTGCAAAAATTCTTTCATTACTAATGCCTTCATTAGAGGCTGGAGGGCATTCAACATTGATTTTGACGGTGATTGTTCCACTTTTGACAAGAGACCATTGGTTAGATCAAGAAAGGAGTAAAGATCGTCTGTAAAAGAAGACAGAGAAGCAAAGGCCTTCTCAAAATCAAGGAGCCTGTCCTCTAAATACTTCGACTTGTTCGCCATTTCTAGCACCATATAAGATTTTGAGGAAGCTCTGATACATGGTTCAAAGTCTCGGTCTCGGCCGCCGACTCGGCCGGCACCGAGACGGATCGGTCTCGGCGACTCGGATCGGACTCGGGCGATACGCAAAAAACGCTACATAGAGCGCCAAAAAAATTATGAAAAAATCATGACAAATCATAAAAAAATGTAAACATCCAAATTCATGCATCACATATTCAAAACATATCACCTAACACTCAAAACATAACGTGAAAGCATAAATACAAGCGTCGTCGGTAGAAAAATATCAAAATACATGCATAATATAGTAAATTGCACAAAATAATTCATAAGTACCTGCTAATATAGTCATTTCCACATTGAATTACGAGGAGGCTCCAAATCATCATTATCATCTGGCCCGCGATAAGTATAGAAACCAGGCATATAGTTTCCATAAGGATAATGATATGTTTGTGGGTGAGATCCTGTAGGCTGAGATGATTGGCCAGAGGATCCACTATCAGAGTAATATGGCGGTAGGGGCTGTGCAATATCAGCTCCATGGTGATAATACCCAAAACCTCGATATTCAGTGCTGCTAGTAGAGTAATCACCAGTGCTAGAATAATCAGTGCCAGAATATTGGCCAGATGTCAAACCCAACCCCTGTAAATGGCCTTCAAGACTATGATGACCATGTGAGTAGTAATCATGTCCACTCGAATAATCATCGCTAGAACTGAATTCGACCAACCGATCCAAATGCCTACGCTGCTGTGAAATCCCCGCCCGGCCTCCATGATCTGTATCTTGTGTGGCATAATATTGTGAATCCCATGTTAAAGCATCATCTCGTTGGCTTCCACCAACACCATGAGTATCTTCAACATTACCACCATCACCACCATCACTGCCGCCATCACCCTCACCACCATCACCCTCACCACCATCATCGCCACCACCATCACCGCTGTCATCATCACCGCCATCACCATCATCACCGCCACTTTCGTCAGTATGACGAATACCTTCATCTAACCAACCTAAGTCATCTGGTGGTAACATCGGCTGTTCTCCCTCACGAATCCACTCATCCAAAATATCATCATCATTGAAAATATTGTTCAGATCAATTGGGTTATAATAATCATCAGTGTCGCTTTTGCATGTCAAGTTTCTTACTCGCAACCGCATATTGTAATGCACATATACTAGTTTATGCAACTTTTTCATTGCCAACCGGTTGCGCAGTTTTGTATGAATTAGCGACCACGTGCTCCAATTTCTTTCACAACCCGATGAAGAACATGTTTGGCTTAAGACTTTGATGGCAATTTTCTGCAGATTGGGAGCTTCTTCGCCATAATTAATCCACCAATCAGCTGGAAGAGATTGTTGCACTGCTCTTCTAGTTAGTGAGCTTCCAAATTCTCCAACTCCATCCACAAATAATTTTATCTGTGAGAATACACATCACAAGTGTTAATATTTGCATAACATTATATCGATGAAATAAATAAATTATTATTACCTCATTAATAGCTCTTGCTTGTTTAGTCAAATCTGGCTCCAATCTTTTAATGACCTCCTTTAATCCATATCTCACTTCTGGATGTGTAGAAAAGTTTTTTGAATATTGGAGTGCTGGATTTAAAAAAATATGCTGCAATAATGTAAGCAAACGATTGTTATGATATGACAGTTTCAATTTCTAGTCAACAAATATGATTTCTAGGCAAATGAATTACCAGCAGCATGCAAGTGTCTATGCAATTGTCCCTCCCATCTTCTATCAATGATGTCCCAGTACTTCTTCCAGTTCTTATTTGAGGCCTTTATAGCCAATTTGCTCTATCCATAGCTTCATATATAATAGATAGTGTAGGTTTCTTGTCCTGGTCCACTATCTTCAAGACTCTAACAAGAGGATCCATAATGTTTTGGACCTCTCTTGCCTTCTTCCAAAACCGGTCAGTCAGAATGAGATTAGCAACCTTATCTCGCACACTTCTTCTACTCCTTTCCTTGTTGAATTCACGCCATTCTGTAGTCGTGCACATTCTTTTCAAATCTTGCTCATAGCGAATAAGGCTTTCAATAGAAATAAACTCAGTGGCAAACCGTGTTATACCTGGTCTCAACAAATCTCTATCTTTGGTGTATAGCTTCATTAAATTCACCACTTTGAGGCTATTGTAAATGAATGATGTGATCACCTTAGCATCATCCAATGTCTCCTTGACTGATTTCAAAGAGCCAATATCTTCAAGCATCAAATCAATGCAATGTGCTGCACAAGGAGACCAAAACAAATGTTTTCTCTTCTCCATCAACATGTGACCAGCTGCTTTGAAACTTGCCTCATTATCTGTGACAACCTGCACGATATTTTCTTCGCCAACTTCATCAACAACTTTATCCATTAGCGAGAATATATACTCAGCAGTCTTCGAGATATTAGTGGTATCAACAGAAGTATGGTAGATCATGCTTCTATCACAATAAATCATGAAATTAACAATAGGCTTTCTATTATGTGAACTCCATCCATCACACATGATCGTGCAACCATACTGCGGCCATTTTGTTTTTATTGAAGCAATATATACTCCAATTTCTTTCACTTCCTCCTCTAAATAGAGATTGCCAATCTGGTACCCTGTAGGGCCTTTTACACCTGGACCTGCCTCCGCAATAGTATTAATCATGGCTTGGTAGTAAGGACCACTATCAGCTGCATTGAATGGTATTGCATTGTAGTGAAAGAACTTCGCCACGGATTTCCCAACTTTTTTCATATTCTCAGTTGAGAACATGCTTTTGATTGATTTCTGTTTTGTTGGGAACATGTAAGGATCAATACCACGAGCTGGAATTTCAGCTTCTCTCATAGTCATACTCCGACGCAATCCACGGTTACTCCCTGATCCTGAAGGCTGTGAACTACTGCCACCAATATCAACTCCTTCTGCCGATCTCCAAGCCATTTCACGACTTTCTTTCATGGCTTGTTTCAGTTGTCTTCTTTCAACTCCTTCTAAACCACCAACTTCTTCAATTTCATTATCAGAATCTTCTTCGGTCACCTCATAGAAATCTTCCTCACTTAAAGATCTCATAAGTCGGTCTTTTTTAGATTTAATGGCCGCTCTTTCTTTACTACCTTCAGAAAGATGTCGTCTCATTATTTGAGATATCTCTTTTGATACTCGCAAGCATCCTTCCACCTGACCGGGTACATGTGCTATATGCTGCTTCAATCTAGTGATACCACCATGGACTTGTTTCCCACAATAATTGCACTTCACAAGTTTTCTACTTCCACCAACAGGGGTACCATGTTCCCATCCAATATCGCGTTGCTTTGGAGCCATACTGAAATTTAAAAAAATTATCTGTTAAATTAAATTAAAACTAAAATTAACTAAATTAAAAAACATTAAATTAAACTCAATTAAATGAAACTACAATAAATTAAACTAAACTAGTTTATACTAGATTAAGCAACACTAACTTAATTACCTAACTTTAATAAAATAATTAAATTACCTAATTTAATTACAAAACTTTATTAAATTAAATAAACCTAAATTAAGTTAACTAAACTAATTTAAATTAAATTAAATTCAATTAAATGAAACTATATTAAATTAAGCTAAACTAATTTATACTAGATTAACCTACAATAACTTAATTACCTAACTTCAATAAAATTATTAAATTACCTAACTTAATTACAAAACTTTATTAGATTAATTAACCTAAATTAAGTTAAATTAACTTTACCTAAACTTACCTAAATTAAATGACATTAAATGCAAATTAATTAGAGAGAGAGAGGAACAGAGTGGGAGAGAGACGGAGACAGAGGAGAGAGAGAGGAACACAGTGGAGGAGAGAGAGAGAGAGAGACAGAGGGAGAGACAGAGAGAGACTGACAGGGAGAGGGAGAGATACAGAGAGAGAGAGAGTGCGACAGAGAGAGAGAGAGATACAGAGTGATAGAGAGAGAGAGAGAGAGTGCGACAGAGAGAGAGAGAGATACAGAGTGAGAGAGAGAGAGATACAGAGAGAGAGAGAGTGCGACAGAGAGAGAGAGAGATACAGAGAGAGATACAGAGTGAGAGAGAGAGAGATACAGAGAGAGAGAGAGTGCGACAGAGAGAGAGAGAGATACAGAGTGAGAGAGAGAGAGATACAGAGTGAGAGAGAGAGAGAGTGCGACAGAGAGAGAGAGAGAGATACAGAGTGAGAGAGAGTGCGACAGAGAGAGAGAGAGAGAGAGAGAGATACAGAGTGAGAGAGAGAGAGAGTGCGACAGAGAGAGAGAGAGAGAGATACAGAGTGAGAGAGAGTGCGACAGAGAGAGAGAGAGATACAGAGTGAGAGAGAGAGAGAGTGCGACAGAGAGAGAGAGAGAGAGAGTGCGACAGAGAGAGAGAGAGAGCGCGCGCGCGCCGCTGCAGGCCAGAGAGAGAGCGCGCGCCGCTGCGGCCTGCGGGGGAGAGAGACAGAGAAAGAGAGGGAGAGAGAGGCACAGAGGGAGGGAGAGAGAGAGACTGAGAGGGAGAGAGGGGAGGAGTACCTGCGACGGCGACGGCGACGGCGACGGCGACGGCTACGGACGGCGAGGGCTGGAGGTCGTCGCGGGGGAGACGGCGAGCGAGAGAGAGAGAGAGAGAGAGATCAGATCTGATCTCTCTCTCTCTCCCCGAGCGGATTTAAAGGCGACGCAAGTCACGGGTCGCCGAGTCGACCCGGATCGGGTCCGACTCGGACCCGACTCGGGCGACTCGGCCGAGTCTATAACAACTCGGCCGAGTCGCTCGAGTCGGGTCCGAGTCGGACCCGATCCGGGTCGACTCGGCGATCCACGCGTGACTCGGGCCTCCGAGTCATCCCGGGGCCGCCGAGTCGGATACGACTCGGCCGAGTCGTATCCGACTCGGCCGATCCTTTGAACACTGCTCTGATACCAAATTTGACACATGATGGTGGGGAAAACTAAGGTTTGTGGTTGGGATTGGTAAATAAACTAGGTATTTAGAGAAACTAAATAAAAGATAAAGATTCGGGCCTCACCCAGGTGAATTTTACCCACTTTATGTATCACACATAAAGATTTAGATTTAGGACTTCGCGTTCAGGTGAATTGCTTCCCAACTTTATGCTTCACATATAAAGATTTTAAGAAACTAATTAGGTTTCAAAATTTTCAATAGCTTATTCATTGATCTCAAAGTACAGTCATACAAAGATATTTTGATGTGGACATCAATGCCATTTGAGAATTTGATTTGAGTCTGTATTTTTCTTTTTGAGTCTACTATGTCTTTTTTTTATTTTATTTAACTTTATAGTCTTTTAGTCCCACATCGGATGTGTGGAGAGAAGTCAGAGTCTTTTAAGCTTATTTAAAGGCTCCATTACTTTCAATAAAAGTAGACTAGAATTTTGAGAAAAATTGTTTGGGTTGTTTTCTCTTGAGGGGCGTGCCGCCTATGACAGGGTGTGAAGCCCTAGTTTTGAAGCTAAGATTGAGCGTACAACGTGAAGCGGCGCGAGGTTAAGATCGAAGAATGTGCGGCAGCGGCATGAGGTCCGGGGTGGAAAGCCTTTTCATTTATCTGTTAGGTAACCCATTGTTTTCTTTCATCTCTCTTCTTTTCCCAAAATACTTAGACCCCTCTCTTTCGTTTCACATCATATTTATAGACAAATAAAAGAAAGACTTAAAAAAGAACTACTCTTACTCCTCCTAAAAGATTATTCCTACTAATCAAATTCAAGTTAGGGACTCAAAAGAACTATTCCTTCTCTTAATAAAATACTTCTACTCCTAATCAAATTCAACTCAGGCTTTCCTTCTCTTGCTCGAATATGTCTTCCAATAGCCAGCTGGATCTTCAATGTCCTCATCACACTAAGTCATCACATTTTGCCAATTGATATTTAATGGTATGTATAGGCAGCATTCAAGTGTTTGTCTTGTTTATTCCTGTAGAAGTATTTGACAAATCTTATCCCTTCTCATATTTCCTTTTTGTTCTATTCATCTGGAAAGCTTAGATAAAGGGAATTTATAAAAATTAAGGTTATGTTGCACATACTAACTTGACTTTTTGTTCCATCTGACTGGAATGTGAAGCTCTTTTAGCCAAAACGCTGTATCTGCTTTATTTAAAGCTATAAGAGTTACTTTTAACAATATCACCAGATTTTGCAGTAAGAATGAGCAGATAAGTTGTTCAAAAGTATTTGCATGTCACGGTTGCTTGATTTAATTATTGTTGGATAGTTCTTGCTATTAACTGTAGCTGTTCAACGTCCACTCCTTTCCTCTGTTGAATTATACATCGCCTGGAGTCACCTTATTCAGCCTGCTTCTATCGAACATTTGAACCCTATGCTTGCACTGCTTTTTTATGTTCTCTTTTGGATCTTAGGTAACAGAGGCTCTTGCACAAGCAGGTCTTGAATCATCAAATCTTATTGTTGGAATTGATTTCACGAAGAGCAATGAGTGGACAGGTAGGAGAGACTTATAATCTGTAATATGCTTCAGGTGGTTGGCTGGGTCTTGGTACAGCTAATGGTTACTCATATCCTGTGCTGTGGACTATATAGTTGGTGGCCCTGCCTCTAAAATTTCAAGGTATTTATAATCAATGATTGTTACTTGCAGGTAAACTTTCATTCAACCGAAGGAGCTTGCACTCCATAGGAAGTACTCCAAACCCATATCAGCAAGCAATATCTATCATTGGAAGAACCCTTTCTGTTTTTGACGAGGATAACCTCATTCCTTGCTTTGGATTTGGAGATGGTTAGCATTTTCGACATTATTTTTTTTCTTTTTTCTTTTCCCCTTTTACACCCAGAAATTTTCAGGGATGGATTATTGTTGTTCTCTGTCATGCAGCCTCTACCCATGATCAGGAGGTATTCAGTTTTTATCCAGACAACCGGCAATGTAATGGTTTTGAAGAAGCACTACAACGTTATAAGGAAATAGTTCCAAATCTTCGACTTGCTGGTCAGTAATGATGTTTATCTTCTTGGTTTTATGCAGACAGGTTCTTCCACCTATGATTTGATTCTTCTATTTGTGCAGGACCAACATCATTTGCACCAATAATTGAAACAGCCATCGGCATTGTGGATAACACTGGTGGCCAATATCATGTTCTTCTTATAATTGCCGATGGGCAGGTTAGTCATCGTTTTCCATACTGCAATTCTGTAATCTGTTTTTTCATTCACTTCCGTTTTCATTGAAGGCATTCTGGATTACATGTTAAATAAATAATGACCTAATTCATACTTTCTGTTCTAAATGCTTCTTTTCCTTCCTTTAATTGGTCACAGTCTGGTTGAACTAAAATTTGCAGTTGTTCGTGTTAGAACCTAAGAGCAAAAAAGTTTGTACAGAACTTCACCCAGGAAATATCGTTTGTTCAGTGAACTTAAATCTTTATTTTTATATTTTTTTGGTTTCTTTTCAAGGGGTATGTGCCTACCCTGGTATGATGCATATTTTCTTTTTCATTTTTTAAAAATAACAGAGCCTACGATGTATTCTAGGGATTATAGATAACTTTTCAAAGAAGAAAAAAGAAAAAAAAAAACCTTAACAGGATCCTTCCGACAGGAAAGAAGTAACAATATTTTGATGATTCTGTGTTGCAAATACAACCTTATGTAGTTGTAATGCCTTATGTTTTGGCTTTGACTGAATGAATGACACATGGAGATCCTACTATCGCATCACTGGTTTCCAAACAGATGATTGCCAAAAACATTTACTTTGGTTTCATGTGGTAGTAGTATTGTGATTTACTTGATATCTGTTAAGTATGTCTTTGCATTTACTTGATGTCTGTTAAGTATGTCTTTGCATTTACTTGATGTTGATAGTTCTGCTTTATTAGTTTGCTTAATTTTGCATCAAAGTTTGAAAGGGTGATCCCATCATTTACTTTGCTTATAGTTGGTAGTGAGCTTCATCTTTTTGTCTAAAAGGTGGGAGAAGATGATAGATTTATGGTGACTTGTTTCCATATTGGACCCGATTTTGAGTGAAAAGCCTTTGATGGTGATGAAGATTTTCTTTAGGGCAAGTTGTCGAAATATAGGTTTTGTTTGATGATCTTTGTCGAAGACCTGAGACAGCTTTTATACTCTAAAGATTTCTAGTGTCAGGCTGAACTCTAATCTGAGATGAAAGCATGTGCTTTGTTCAGACTGGTTGAAGGAGTTATTCCATATCTATCTGGAGGGGTTTGAAACTAGGTTTACTACTGCCTGGTCGACATTTGATAAATAGCTTGGTACTATGTTCATTCAGCTTGTTATGCAGGCAATGTGCTTATGTACATTGCTTTCCCAGGTGACACGAAGTGTTGACACACAACATGGACAATTGAGTCAACAAGAGCGAGATACTATGAATGCCATTGTCAAGGCTAGGTAAATGCCATGTATAACAATATATGAGCTGTTCCTTTTCCAAAGTTCTGTGTGAAACTTTTCTGATTAGTTCTTTATTGTGTTAGTGATTATCCTTTGTCCATAGTTATGGTTGGAGTTGGTGATGGACCGTGGGACATGATGCGGGAGTTCGATGATAATATACCTTCTCGGGCATTTGATAATTTTCAGGTTTCTTACTATCCTTGTATGATTATTCAGATTCTTTAATGTCAAATATTCTTTTGTGGTTAAATGATCTTTACGTTCTTTCAATGCAGTTTGTAAATTTCACAGAACTCATGTCCAGGAACATCCCTGATTGCAGAAAGGAGGCAGACTTTGCCCTTGCAGCACTGATGGAAATCCCGTCACAATATAAAGCAACTATAGATCTCCAACTTTTGGGGTATCAGATTATTCCCATCTTTTGTGGCTTCTAGTATAGTTTGACAATCATTAAAAGTGTAATATCTTTTTCCTTCTAGTCGACGAAGAGGAACTCCAGTCAGGGTGTGTCTCCCCCCACCAATTAGGAGCGGGGATTCAGCATATAACAGTCCTAAGTACTCAAGATCAAGCAGCTTTGATCAGGGTCCTGCAATTCATCAAAGTTCATCTGCTGCTCCATCAGAAAGCTCACTAGAAGATAAGGTGGTCTGTATTAATTTCACATACCAATTTGTGTTGGTTCTTCCCATATTAGATTTTGTTATAGCTCCAGTAAACTTTGTGACGTTTTCTTCTGATAATACTCAACGGGAAAGTGAATTATGGTAGGTGTAGAACAATTGTGCGCATACTTTTACCTGCCTTATCTTGATACCTGGAATTTTACCTGGTACTTTTTGTGCCCTCCTGCCTAAATATTCAGTTATGCAGCAAGAATTATTCTATACCTGAACAATTAAATCATCCTCCCTTATCTCCTAGAGATTAGTTTTTGAATATGCTTGCAGCAGGATTTTACTTGGGACCTTTTACTCATTGTTGATGTCATGTTGGTCAACTACTTCAGCTAAAAGTTTAAGCTGACGGGTTATGCGCAACAATTGTCCCATACCGTAAATCCAACAAGTAATATGTACTGAACATTGATTATTTTTGGCCCTTAGTTTACTGATTTTAAGCTTTGTATAGGATCACACAAAAGAAGAAAGATACTGGCTTTATGTTGAGCTTGTGTCCAAGCATCAGTTTCATCAAAACGAATAAAGAAGTCAATTGTGTGATGTTGAACTAACATAATTACACCGCAACTGTAAAGTGCTTAGAATCTACTTCTCTGATTTTTATTGAACGGAAATTTTTGTCATTAGCCTGTATAAGCTGATTTAGGACATTAGTTTGGTGTCTGCAAATTTTGAATGTCAGTAACCAGATTCAGTTTTGAGTTCAAAATTTTACTTGTTTTAATTAATCCCGTGGTTCTGTAATACTAAACAACTCATATGTAGATGCTGATTTATTTATTTATTTATTTATTTATTTCTTCACAGATGTGTTCCATATGCCTTTGGCAAAATAAGGACCTTGCATTTGGATGTGGTCATCAGGTATTAACACCAAAACTCACATCTCGTCTTGTTTATTGAATCTCTCTTTTACCATTGGTGCCAATATCATCTTAATTTACAGACTTGCTACAACTGCGGAAAAGATATGAAGATCTGCCCCTTTTGCCAACGCCAGATATCCACCCGCATAAGGCTCTATTAGTGTTTCGAGAGCTCTGTCTGCAGTTTCTTGCCGGCTTTGTTTGTAGATCACGTTACACTTCTGCAGCCACAGCTGATGATTTGCCCATTGTTATTGCATAAATTCGGTTGTTAGCTTTAGGAAGGAGTATGCTGTAAATATTGGTACCTGATAGCTGCATTGCGAAACTCTACAAGAGCCAACTTCTTCATAATATATTATTGATAGATTGTTTTTTTTCTTTCCAGAGTTTGTGTAAATAAATTCGAGATAAGCATAAATCATTTCTGTTATATATATATTGTGAAAATTTATGGCATGTTTTTGTTCTTGCAACGTTGCCCCCCCAACCAAAGCAACTCGGTTTTGAGCCTGAGACCTTTCATTAACTCAAAATCCTGTTTTATCATACGTCTAACTTTTGTTTATAGTATTTTGAAATGCTTGGGTTTACAGGTGGAATGCTTTTCATGCAGATCAGGGCTTCAGCAAGGTCAAGACCCTCTCTTTCTTTTCTTTTTTCTTTCAAATTGTGTTACTAACGAAGTGCTCATTTGTCCTTTTCTGCTGCAGTCTTTCTTTGAAACTTTGAAGGAGGCTGAGAGAGCTGCCGACACTTGCACCAGTCAAAATATTACTTGAGAAAAAGCATGACAACCTGACGACTTCTGCTCCAGCTCAAAATATTATATATGTATTATATATAAAGTTTGAGGAGGAGAGGTTTATTTTCTCTCTACAGCTCAATTCCTTTGCCTTGTTCAGGTCAGGTTGAAGAGGAGGAGAGCAAGAAAATGACGAGGAAGGGCACCTTTCTTGCTCTTCTCAGTTTGCTTCTGCTGGCTGCTGCCTTCGTCGTCGTTAGTGGCTCTCTGCAGTTTGAGGCCGGGAGGCATGAGATCAGTCTGCGAGGTTTGATCTTTTCTTCAGACTTGTGTTATACTTCTGTATCGATTATCCTTCCAGGTTTCCTCCAGGCTTTTTAGACAACTGATGAATTATTTTCCCACTATTTGCTTGTTTATCTTTTTTGGCTTCAATGTTGCAAGTAAACTCTTCAATCCAAGTTTGTTTTTTTAGAAAATAATTTTTACATTTAAACAAAGCTCTATGGGTTGATTATATGGGGGGCCAAAAAAAAAAAAAAAAAAATCTAACTATTGTTTTATTTACATTTTGAAGGATGTAGGTGTTGCTGGTTCATTCTACGGCCACAGATCAGGTGCGGCAAAGTCTGCTGTGGGGACAACTGCTGCCCATTATCATGATCAGATGAGTAAGATGAACAGCTCTTTGCATTTGACCAAATTCCAAGCTTTTACAATTTGTGTTCTTCTCTGTTTGCATTAAAAAAAAAAAAAATAGTATATGTAAGGAATGAATCAGGACTCATGATTCTCAAAAGAGTAGAAGAAAATGTGGAGACTGTTCTTCCACTGTTCTCACCATTCTATGTTACTTGGAGAACATATTGCAAGCTCAAGTTCAGTCTCATTCTGTAACATATAGATGCTCTTTAAAGCAAAGTAGCTTGGGGTGATGCCTGCCTCTTCTTTCCTTTCTACTAATGTATTTTAGTAATTAATATTAGTTATAGATGTTACATATTTGAAATTTCTATTATTTCTTAAATAGAGCAAGAAGATAAAGTTAGTCTCAATCTCATTAGAACACGCGAAATTGGAATATTAATCTATTTAAAATATTGAAAAATTATTATTTTTCTTTATAAGAAATCTCATCTGTTTTGTTTCAAAGTTTTATTAGAATCTAACTAGGAAATTAATAGAATTAATCACAAAATTATAATCTAAATCTATTTATCTATTAGAATTACAAGTATATTCATCGTTAAATTAATATCTTAAGATATTTAGGACTACAATAAAATTCATCAAATTAAAATATCAAGTCAAAGAATTACAAGGAAACATATCAAATTAGAGTTTAATATTTAGAATTATAAAGAAACTCATTGAATTAGAATCTCAGACTAATAAGGATTCTAAGAAAATTATAATCCTTCGACACTAATTGTAGGCCCAAAGGCCCTTCACTCTAGTTTTGATGATGATTAACTCATGTAGTTATAGTTTATTAATAATCTTGTGATATTTAGTTTCAGATATTTGATCAAAATATTAGTAGGAGATTGCTTCAATAAAGGTGTTTTGGAGCTTTCACATGATGATTCAAGAGCTCGAGCGTCAAGTTCACATCTAGCACTCGGTTGGAGTCAAGCTCGGTGGATCACGTTTGGATCGAGTCAACTTGGAGACGGAGTTCTATAAGAAGACATCGGCTTGTTTAGTTTAAGATTTGGTTTAGATCTTATTGTAAAGATTAGATAGTGTGATATGCTCAAGTTCACGAAACACACACAAGTTTCATGTTTATTGGTTTTTAATTTAACCGATCTTAGTTTTTAAGTCAAAAACATAGATATAAATCTTTACATGTATATTGGATTCTATCCATATATAACATGCTTAAAAGTTGTTTAAATATCATGTTTTGTATTTACATGTGTTTTGAAAAAATCGGTTTTCCATTTCAAAAATCCTAGTTTTGGAAAATACGGATTTTGGTTTAAGGCAAATTTTCAACAACACAAAAATGGTTCAAATTGTTTAAAATATGTGATGAATTTTTGTCACACATATTTGTATTTCAAAGATCTAATAAGAACTGATTTTTGTGGAATTTATGTGATTTTATGAGATTTAATATAAGATAAAAACCCAAGTTTTTAAATCCTAAAAAGACTGTACTGGCTGTCTGCCGGTCGACTGGACCGGTCGACCGTAGCAGAAGTCGGTCGAGCGGTCCGGTCGACCGACGTGCACAAGCGTGCATGCCAGCTTGAGCTGGTGGATCGGTGGATCGGGTCGGTCGACCGCCAGAGAGCTCTGCTCTCTGGAAATGGCCCCGATTGACCGGCAGAGAGCTTTGCTCTCTGTATCCAGTCTCGGTCGACCGGGCCGATCGACTGAAGGCTCAACGGTCAGAAATATGACCGTTGACCGGTCGACCGGAAGGGCAATTCTGCCCTTTCCAGCTGCCAACGGGCAGATTTCATATGGGGCTATAAATATCCCCATTTGAGTTGGTTTTTAATAAGTTTTTTAGAGAGCAATTTTTTCCACCTTTACAAGTGTTTAACAGTAAGTTTTCAAAAGAGTTTTTGGGTCTAAAAGAACATTCTTTATTTATTTTCAAGGGTTGGAAAAATCAAAGAAAAATAAAGTATTTGGGATATTTGTTTTATTCTTCATTTCTATCAAATTCTAATTGTTTTCTCAAGTATTTTTCTTTGTTATTTGATTTCCAAACACCTTCATTTTCTCACACATGAGCTTATCTATCTATCCTATCTATAGGATCTTTGTTTTTGTGAGAAAGATTTGGTTTGTGGTTGAGAGTGACCACCAAGTTGTAAACCTTCCATTTATTGTGATATCCCTCTAGTGAGAGGTGATAGTATTGATATCCCTCTAGTGAGAGGTGATTGTGAAAGTGATATTTGTTTCCTTCTAGTGAGAGGTGGAGATTGAGTTAGAATTCCTCAAGTGTGAGGTGATTGTTGTTGTTGTTGTTGTTGTTTGGCTAAGTGCCTATCTCTCATTTGTGAGGTTGATTTTGTGTTGGAGATTGTATTGGTTGAGAGAGGAGTTGTGTACTCCCTAATTGTATTTGCCCAAAATCCTCAGTGGAGGTTCCCTGTGTGGGAAGTCCTGTGTGGACGAGTTAGTGGAAATCCTTCTGTGTGAAGGCGGGGACGTAGAGCTGTGTGCTCGAACCTCGAAACATATCCGTGTGTTTGCGTTTGATCAACTTTCTCTAACTCTCTCTCTTTTATTTTGTGCCTTGCATTGATTCATATTGTCATGTCATACTTATATACTTGGTATTGATTGTGTGTGTGTGTCATACTTGTGTTTAACCAAGAGAGCTTCATATAGCACCTCAACTATTATTTAGAGGAATTTGGAGGAGTTAGTCCAGAGCCCTTCACCGGAAATTCGGCTACACTCTTTGGTTACACTAAGTGTGTTGCATTAAGTTTTTAAATTCCGCATTATTTGTCATAAATTAGCCTTACACCTATTCACCCTCCCTCTAGGTGTACTTTTAATTGGTATCAGAGCCTACGCTCCTGATATTTGGTTTAAACACCTAAGATTGAGATCTTGGTTGCTAATCTAGACTTGCATTTGCACACATATTGTTTACACTCATGGATTTCATGACCCCTCCTATGTTTGATGTTTCTAACATCGACGTATGGAAGATTAAGATGAGTATGTATATCAAGACCATAGGTTTGCATGTTTTCCTTGCCGCTACCAAGTAATCCTATCTTGGTAATAGCAAGCATATAAAGGCCAATGCACAAGCCCTAACGGCACTTAGAAGCACATTTAACAAAGAATATTTGTGTATGGTTTCTCATTATGATTCCGCTTTTGCAGTATGGAACACTTTGACCTCCTCCAAGCTTCAAACGCCAAACATTGTGGAGAAGGAATCTAGTGGAGACGAGTCCGACCAACATTGCTACATGGTCTAAGGGAATGACTCCCTTGAGGTACATTCGGAAACTCAACTAGATGATTGTGCTAGTTCTTCCGGCGATGATCATATTGATGCCGATGCTTTAAATGAAGAACTATCAATTGTTTGTGAAAAATTACTAGAAAAATATAATCTTTTGAAAAAGAAAAGCTTTGGATTAAAAGAAGAAAATAAAGATTTGTCTTCTAGACTTGAGATTATTTTGTAAGAGAGGGATGAATTTCAAGTGAACGTGACTCACTTAAATCCCAACTTGATCTTGCCCTAAATGAAAACAAGATTTTGAAAAATAAAAATGATTGTGAAAATGTTTTGAAGAAAAATGAGGTTATATCAGTTGACACTTAAAAAAGACAAGATTCTTATTGGTCCGAACAATGTCTAAACTTGTTGATATTTACAAAAGACAAGTGACAGACGAGCTAAAGACCAGTTTTCACCCATCTTCGAGGGACAGGGAGGCAACTTGGACTCCACTGATCCAGCAAGCAGACAGTGAATCCGGATTGTTTCTGAACAGACCTCAGCAGGTCTAAGGTGCTAGCACTTAGCATCACATGAGCCCAAAGGGATAGCCTCGCTTGAGAGGTTAGGATCATCCAACTCTGCCTTGAAGCCATTCAGAGCCTCGCCAGGAAGCTAACTTATAACTTCGCCACAGAAGACGTCTAGCTCCGCCGAAAAGCCTCTTTTCGGACTTCGCCAAAAAATTGCCTTCAGCTCCGCTATGAGTTCAAAGCGGGCAGCGCCGCTATCGGTCTGCTATGGTCAACCTTTGACCAATCAAATCTCCGGATGAGATCGGATCAATATCAAATCCAATCAAGATCAAATCTGAGATCAAATTTGGCAGTTGATTGCTACAATCTCTTGACTCTCCTAAAACGAGTAAGAAGATCAGGGAAAATCCTCCAACGATATGGAAAGGATCAAAATAGATTAAGAAGATCAACCGACCTGCCATTCCTAGCTTCGCAGAAGCTGATCCTAGCCTCGCAGCAAGGCTACTTTCCAGATTTAAACAGATTCGATTCAATCTATTTTCATATCTTTAAGGGACGGTTATACCCTTTGCTCTCCTTATAAATAGCCCACCAGGGGCATAAGGAGGATGACGGACGGAGACCCGGGCACATGCACAAGAGGACTCCACAAGCAGAGGCTTCTTCACGACGCACCGTGCGCTCTTGAATTCAGAAACTTTTAGAGAATTGCTTCTATTCAGGGTGCTGATACCCTAATACCTTCTTCTCAAGGAATCTCCGGAACCAGGCGAGAAGGAATTCCTAACAGAAGGCGGTTTTGAGAAGTAGCAAGAGGGTTCTATCAACCCTCTATTCTCTGATTCTCGGAACCAGGCGAGAAGGGAATCTCATCGCTCGCATCGTCAAAGGGACAAAGTGGTCGCGCGCTGACCAGACTCCTATCGGCACACTTCTCCAGAATCTCTGAGGAGATCTACTTGTAATCTTTTTTTTAAGAATACTTGTAATTTAGCTCCTCAACCCTTTTTATTTGTAAGTTTTCCCCTTTGCAAATCAATGAAAAATAAGATGGCGACTCCGTTGGGGAATGTATTCTTCACTGCCGAGAATCAAGTGTCGCAATGCGGCGAACAGACCTTCGGGTCTAACTCTAAAATCAGAAAAGCCGGTGCAGCCAGAGCCTCTCTGGCTAAATCTTCAAGGAAAGTCTCTGCGGAGACAAAAAAGGTTCTCTGCGAACCTACTGCGGTTTTCTGGCGCAACAAGGAAGCACGCCCGCAGTCCAAGTCCTTCACTTTCGAGAATCTGGTCGTTTAATTCGACCAAGGAAGATTTGAAGAAGTCCTCTCTGGGGGTGGCCTAATGCTTTGAGCACGGAAGCATAGGACGGTCTCCACGACTAAGGTTTCGGAACAGAAACCAGAAGCAGAATTCTGCCAACACCCTTCAGCCTCGCGTGTGGCTAATCAGGTTCCTTGCGAACCTAAATATCCTCTGCCAAAGCGGATGTGGAGGCCTAAACAGAAGACTCTGGCCGAAGCTTCAGGCGTAGCTACGCCAAAACCGCGCCTGTCTCGCAAAGAAAAAGGCAAGATGCCGGTCTGCTCTTACAATGCTGCCAACCATGAAGTCACGACGGCAATCATACCGTGGCCCAATTCAAGAGCAGCAACGCATTGTGCCAGCCTTGTTCATACAAGCGAAGCTACTGTACCTCAGCGTACTCACCGGGTTCGTCCCCTTCGCAGCAGCATAGCGGGTAAAGCACCACAGCGTGCTCCGCTTTCTAGTGCGTCAAGCACTAAGTTCGCGCCTATTGGCAAAGTTAGAACTAAAGCGCTATTCAGTGCTAATCCTTTCTGCAGGGATAAAAGGAACAGGACATCGTCCTATATACGATCCAAAAGAGCCTCTGCGCTGGATTGTTTAGGCCCAAGCGGGTATGATTTGCGAGAATTGCCGACAAATAAACAAACCTCTTCCTCCTGTTGTCAACAAGTGGGATGTCAGTTGGTGACAGTCCACTCGATCCATTGCCGGCTGGGACCAATTTCCGTCACTCCTCCAGGACGACGATCAGTTTTTGATCGACTATCGGTACAGGCCCCGATGAAGCATCGCAAAAGGAGCATCTCACGAGATCTACCCTCTACATCCGCCAACATGACCGGAAGAGGATGAGAGTTACGCAGGGGAAGACGAACATCTGACGAGACCCCCTACAGCTCCCCAGATCCAGATTACAGCCCAGGCTTAGGCGAAGTCTTGGTGCATGAAGAAGGTGTTTTCCGAAACACCAGATCTAGGATGGCGATACCCTATAATTATGAACAGCCTTCCTCCTCAACGGCCCTAACCTCGACAGAGCCAGAAGATCACCCAACCATCGGGCGAAGAAGACAAAGACAGTGGGTACGCCTCTTCGGCGACAGTTAGCTCAGTGCGAACAGACAGAGCATCAGTCAATATGGCTGATAACACTAATGACGATCTTCGTCGGCGCCTGGAAGCTCAGAAACAAACTTCCAAAACCCAGCAAGAGGCCCTAGACAATATTCAACAGATGCTTGCTCGACTCCTCAGCAATCAGAATGACAATGATGCCGGGAGCAATCACGATGAGGAGGAATATTTCAGCAATGAGCAGCCAAAGACGGGAAAATCCAAAGAGGGTTCTTCCTTAGACGCCGAAGTCCTCAAAGGCCTCCAGGCTCAAATCGCATCCCTAACTCAGAGGGATGAATTAAAGAAAGTAGGGGCAGTCCGTCCTTACCCATTGGAGTGGGATTCGGTGCCATATCCACCGAAGTTCAAACCACCAACGTTGCATACGTATGATGGTAAGAGTTCACCAAATCAGCACATCTACTACTTCCGGTCTCAGACTGGTAATGTTATAAGCAACGACGCCATCATGGCTAGGTTGTTCATTGGCACCTTAAAGGGGGTGGCATTTGACTGGTTCCGAAGTCTCCCTCCGGGCTCTATCAATTCCTGGATCGACCTGGAAACCCGGTTCCTCTCTCGTTTCTATGAGGACGATACCGAGGTGACCATGGATAAGCTCCTCTCCACCATACAGAAGAAGGGCGAATCTGTCCGTGACTACATTGAACGGTTCAGAAACCTATCCTTGATGTGCCCAGCAGGGATGCCATTACCCATGCTCTTACAGACGTGCAGGCACAACTTCCTGGACCAAGTAGAAGTTCGCATGGGGCTGTCAAGGCCCACACCTGGAAGGAATTGGTCGAACAAGCTGAGATAGCCGAAAAGTCGGCTAAAAAGTTCGAACCATCCACCCCTAGAGGCAAATGGGGTATGAACAGTAAAGGACGTAGCGACCTACCGCAGTCTTCTCAAGCCAAAGGAAAAGAGACTATGTCTGTGGAGTTATCCGGGGACGTGCAGTCGAAGGTCAAGAAGAGCGGCTTCAACAGCCAGAAGCCTAAGTTCCCTCCAAAACAGTACTCCTTCAAAGACATCAGGTAGTCACGATATTCCATTTGCTCCACAAAGGGAACAAAATGAAGCTGCCAGATGCTCGACGTCCTAATGAGATAGGACGCACAAATGACCCCAAGTACTGTCTCTACCACAGGATGATTCACCATCCTACTGACAATTGCTATGTCCTCAAGGACAGAATTCAAGCCTTGATCGATGCCGGGGTTCTGACATTGAAGACGAAGCAGAAGAAAGTCACTGCCAATATGGTGACCCTCGAGTTCGACAAAACCCCAAAGGTTACAGTTCCCGATGGGACCTATCCAGCCCCCACGCCACGGTTGGACGTCAAGCATCCTCCAGCTACAACTCAAAACAATAAGGGTCTTGTTCCCTTAACATTGGAGACAGGGGAAGTCATGTGGATACACCCAGACCTCGTCCAAGACGTGCAGTGGGATTCAAAGAAGCCTAAGTCAAAGGGAAAATCTTGCAATGTCATCTCCATCCTGCCAGAGGACGGCAATCTTACATCGGCTTCCCTCAGTGATTCTGAAGGAGAAAAGCATGCTTGCGCAGCGCAAGCCGATGCGCCTCAACAGACGGGCACCCGATCCGAAAAATCATACTTGAGGCAGTATGAAAAGTCTACTGACGAGATACAACAGCAAACAACGTCAGTACCAATGTCAGCATCCACTCCAATTCAAACCAAGGGAAAAGAGAGGCCTAAGGAGGTACGATTCGACCACGTGTTGAAGAAACTATCAGGCCAAGGGTTTGATACGCCCTTTCGGTTTGACATATTGGCTCAACTGGCCAATATCCCAGCTCGTATCACTATACACGAGCTCCTTCACCTCTCAAAAGAGACAAGAGAAGCACTCAGGGATGCGCTAGCCAATTCAGAATCCTTTCTGACATGCATGCCTGAGGTCCCTAACTACGACGTTCAGTCTCCTTGCCCAGAATGTCATCATACACAATCAAAGGTGCCCGCCATTACATTCACGGCAGAAGATATGCTTCTCAAAGACAACAAGCACGATCGACCTCTGTACTACACCGGATATATCGGTTCAACGTGCATTGAAAGAATACAAGTCGATCCGGGGTCCGCACTCAGCATCATCCCCAAAAGGCTTCTCTACTTCCTCGGCATACCGCTGTATAGGTTGTCCGCAACCACTACTACAATATACGGTTTCAATGCCGGAAGCAGTCACCCACTTGGGAAAATCCGGCTCCGTTGCAGAATCGGGAGCCTGAAGTCAGAAGTGACATGCTATGTCATTGACGCTGACACGTCATATAACCTGCTGCTAGGACGACCATGGATCCATGCCAACTGGATCGTTCCCTCTACTCTGCACCAATGCTTCAAATATGTTGAAGATGACGTGACAGTACGAACTGTCTTTGCTGAGAAGCAACCATTCAAAGGGGTGGAGAATTACTTCACCGACGCTCTCCTGTATCAAGAGACAGGTGAAGCATCCAAAGAACCATTGTTTTAAACTTGTTTTCAAAAAGTGTTTTAGTGCCAAAAAGGATTCATCTTATTTGTTTTTAGGGTTTGGAAAAATCAAAGAAAATTTGGATTTGGGATATTTGCTTAGTTCTTCATTTCTATCAAATACAAATTGTTTTCCCAAGTACTTTTCTTTGTGTTTTTTGTTTCCAAACTCTTGGTTTTTCACACTTGAGCTATATCACTCTATCCTTTCTATAGGATCTTTATTTGTGGGAAAATTGGTTTGTGGTTGAGATATACCACTTTGTTGTAACCCTCCTTCTTGTGTTGAGATCCCTCTTCGGTAGAGGATTGGATTGGTGGGAGTTCGGTACTCCGGTCTTCGGTAGATCTCTTGTAATTGGTGGAGTCCGGTACTCCGGTCTTCGGTAGACCTTTGTAATTTTCTCGGTGGTATAGTGGAAATCCTTCACGGTGGTGAAGGCGGGGACGTAGAGCTCGGTGCTCGAACCTCGAAACAAATCTTGTTGTTTGCGTTTGATCCATTGACCCTTAACTCTCTCTCTTTCTTTATTTGTGTTGTGCATTGATTCATATTGCCATATCATTTACATGCTTGTGTGTTTGTGTGCCTCACTTGTGCTTAACCACGAGAGCTTCATATAGCGCCTCAACTCTTATTCAGAGGAATCAAGAGGAGTTAGTCCAGAGCCCTTCACCGGGAATTCGGCTACACTCGTTGGTTGCATTAAGTGTAGTTGCAATTAAGTTTTAATTTTTGCATTTAGTTCATTAGATTAGCGGTACACCTATACACCCCCCCTCTAGGTGTACTTTCAAGTAATAAGTTACAATATTTAGTTATAGATTAACAAAATCAAGTTGTTTAATGAACATGTATTAAGTCTTAATTATAATATATTTATTGTTTAAACTAACAGTACTAGTAGCATGATGGTATCGTGATAAAAATATTTATACATGAATTCATGAAAAAGAAAATACATAGAATACAGAGTGTACGGGCACATAAATAGTGTGTCTCCACATGAAGTGCATAGTATACATGTGAAATGATGGTGAATAAGATTTCAGATAGTGTAACAAGTATTAATGAATACTAACATACATGTATCGAGATAGTCATGTTATTAGTGTAACAAGTATTAATGAATACTAATATACATGTATCGAGATAGTCATGTTATTTATAAATAATAACAATACCGCTTGATATCTTAATCAATCTCTTTCAGTGTCCCATATCACTATCACTGACAGATTATATCAGAGCCCACACTCCAGCCGAACCTATCCGAACACGGCATACAGATACCATGATTCAAACGAAAGAGTGATTAAATAACAAGTATTCCCGACGTCACTATTGTTTATGTTGTTTTATTATGTTAATTGAAAATTCAATGATCAAGGAGCTCTTTCAGGTGAATATATCCCGCACATACCTGAGATCACGGCCTACTATGATTTCCCCTGGTTGCTGAAGACCAAGGGACTGTTCGCTAGGGGGAACGTGAACATGATGCTCCAGGAACATGTAAGCATATGTGTGTGTGTGTGTGTGTGTGTTAGTCAGCACTACCCTATCCCCCGTAGAAGGGATGAATATGGATCCAATGACATTCACCCGACAAGATCTATTCAACCGTCAAGCTTCTCCCATCCTCATGTTATATTTATTATGTTTAAATTATACAGTGTATCAGAAACAAGAACAGTGCATGATACATGTAATACGATAATAGGATATGAACTTTATTGATATCATGAAACAAGATAACGAGAAACAGAAACAAGAGACGTGAGATTATAGAGGTGGCCCCCATGGCTTAGATCCACGTGGCACTTAACTTTACACATCGCATATCAGCAACACTTATGTCTTTAGTAACAGGAAAAAATCATGTATCGAGAATACAAGAATATCCATGTAACAGGAACAATGATCCATGCAATAGGAATACAGAAGTAATGAACGCATGTATATAGGTGAATTTATGTAATAGTGTTATAAGTACATGAATACTGTGTACAGAGTATTTCTGTAGCTTTGATACAAATGTATGAAATAACAGTATCCAGTGAAATAGCGTATCCGTGTATCAGTGGTACATGAATATGAAATAATAGAATCTAGTGTCATAGTATCTGTGTAACAATGATGGATGTACATGAAATGACAACATCCGGTGTGATAGTATCTCCATATTACGATGCTACAAGCACATGAAATAATAATGTTCAGTGTAATATAATATCCGTGAATGGGGGGTACAAGAATATGTAAGTAATGGTAACTCATGTAAAGTGTTACATGATTATGTAAATAATATGTCCAGTGCATCAGTGGTTACACTCGTGATTTCAGGTAACAGTAATTGTGTTAGAGTGACATAGTTAATATGAATATATGACAATCAACTTATATCAGAATTTGTTATACCATTATTATGTTATTACTACGATCGATATCACAGAGGAATTATAAACAATTATTTATTTTCAAACTCTTCACAACCTATTTAATAATTATTAATTTAATTATTATTCTGAAATTCTTTTTTATCCATTGTCTTATAATTACTCAATATATATAAATAATATATCTACATGTCTACCTTAAATAGGTCTCATCCTAATATATTAGTAGCCACTAACATATCTTTATTTATAGTGATTTATTATTTACATGATTTACATAACAATACTTACAGTTTAAATAAATTAATAGCTCAATAGTATTTAACATGATGAAATATAATTTAAGAGAACACTTACATTGGTATTACAGGGATGTAGTTCGTCTTCCTACGATTGCAACAGCTCGAGAATCGTCCAGTTCGGACTCTGAATGCTCCAGATATAGCCTGAGCACTAAAATTGTATAAATAAATTAGATTTGTAATTTAGAAATATTAAAATGTAATAATTTTATATACAAGGGGGTTTTATGTAAAAGTACATTTATAATGGGTTAGGTTTGGATTGTTAACAGGTTGGGTCCAAATCCAATAACCCGTATCCTATTAACTTAAGTGAAATGGGTAAATAGATTTGGAGTTATGGGTTTGGATTTGTGGGTTTATGGAATTTGGATCCAATATGAGAGAGAGAGAGAGAGAGAGAGGAGAGAGAGAGAGAGGAAAAGAAGGGCAGCAGAGAGAAGAAAAACAAAGAAGAAAGAAAAGAAGGGAAGCAGAGAGAGCATGGTTGGAGCGGCCGGCTGGCCTGAGCGGCCGGCTTGCCTGAACGGCCAGGGCAGCGCGCGGCAGTCGGCGATCAGAGAGGATGGCGACGATGCGCAAGGGAGGAAGGGGGAGATGATAAGGAAGGGTTTGTGATAGTAATAATGATGAGATGAAGGTGATTATGTTAGTGGGCATGGTGATGGTTGTTGTCATTATAGATGGAGGAGTTGTGGAGAAGTGATGGTGATTTTGGATAGAGGAGATAGTGGAGGAGGAGGAGTGGTGGTGGATTTGGTAAAAAAGGAGGAGGTGGTAGAGTTTGGTGGAGAGGAAGAAGGTGGTGTTATTGAAGTTAAGGATGATATTAATGATGATGTTGATTGAAGGAGGTGATGGAGTGAGTGGCCGGTGGAGATGGCCGACGGCCTGGGTTCGCCGGAGGTGGTATTGAGGCCGACATTTATGTAGGGAGAACGAGAGAGATTGAAAAGAGGGAAGATTATATATAAAAAAAAGAGAAATTTAGGAGAGTGAGAGAAATTAGAGAGATTAAGAGGGGGGATTAAAGGGGAATTAGGAGATAGTTAGTGGAATGAGTCAGTGAAGGAGGCAACTGGCTTAAGGGTGAAGGAAAGAGAAAGATTAAAGGAGAAGAAATTAAAAGAATGAATTTAACATTATTTAATTAATATTTTAATTCGGTCAAGATTTTACTTGTTCCGAACGGTTCCCAAAATTTTTGTATAATAGCAAATATTACACGGAGGAATAATATGAAATTGGATTCAAGAAATTCAGTCTGGCGTGCAAACTAAAAATCCTAAAATCTATCGGTGATACTGGTCGACATCGGATTGACCGGATTTTTTTTATTAATTCAGAAAATCCCCAAAAATATGCTAAACTTGAAAATATGATTTTGAAGAACAACTTGAAAGCAGATACCAAAACTCAGCTTCATTTGTTAATTAAAAATACTAGAGCCGATTATCGGTATCAGTCGATACCGAATTCGGAGATCTTTCAAAATAATCTAAAAAGTTTCAAAAAAATCTTGAAAAATCTAAAATATTGGAAAATGATATCTGGGACTGACACCAGTTCAATCTGACTATCAAAAAGGTTAAATCAAATATATACACCTTATTGAGATACGTTGATCCAGAACCGGGAGGTTACACTTCCAATGTCCCGGCTTCTGACAGAATTCACCGATCATCATCGGTGAGGAAAAAGTGATCAGACGTTTACTCAGTAGGTCACCACTGGGTTTCGGTGTAAGTTCGCTGGTCACCTGATCAAAAGGACATTTTGGCGACCTAGACTGCATCTTCCTCCGGCTCTCCCTCGCTATTACTTGCTCCAGGCTACGAGCAGTGTTATGGACCTGAGAATAAGTCCCTAGCTGCTGATTGATGAGATGCCTCTGGATATCCAATCTCAGGCCTTGCTGGAATCAGCTAGCTCGATCTTCTTCATCTGCAATCATGTAAGGAGCAAACCGACTCAACCTCAGAAACTCAGTGGCGTACTCGTCCACCATTTGACTCCCTTATCGCAGGTTGAAAAAATGCTACTCCATCTCCCTTTTGACAGTCATAGGAAAGAACCTCTTGTAAAAACTTTCCTGCAGTAGGGGGCTGGGCCCGCCAACGACTAGGTGAGTAGGAGGAGAGGAGTTGAAGGTGGTGGAATAGGTTGTGGGTTAGGGTGAGAGGGAAAGAGAATGAGAAAGTGAGAGATGGAGAGAGACAGAGAGATGGGGAGAGCTCGGCTGAAAGATAGAGAGGGGGCGAAAGAGAAATGGGTATGATTTTTACTGACAACTGAGAAGCCAAGTAGAAAAGAGAGAAGGATAGTGGAGACACATGGTAGGCACGTGGAAAGAAGTGGAGAGGTTGAAATTTTTTTAATATAAGTTTAATATCAATTCGATTTCTCCTTTAAACAAAGTATGAAAGTGCCTTTGTGGTTGTTCTCATGCTGAGAAACACGGTTCAAATCCTAGCATTCTTCATTTTTCTCCCACATTAATTTTGCAAAGTTATAGGAAGATGGGCCTTGTCAATTAGGCTTGGGATAAGGCTAGAATGAGAAAAAGGAAAAGAGATGTGGGCTTGGGCTCATAGATACACACATACACAATTATTTTTCCGAATTTCTTTTACATATAAATACTTGCTCTCCATAAAATGTATTTATCAATAGTATTATACATAAAAATTCATATATATACACATACACAAAATTTAAATTATTGGTATAATTAAGTATTCATCTGGTGGGGATATTACAATAAGTAACTCACATAAGTAATTTAATGCAGAACTTTCAAATCCAAAGGAGGCCTAGCCTAGCTGAGCTATACACATACATGGCGATAGAAATAAAGCTACAATTAAAGTTATTGGATTTTGTAAGCTTAAATTAGATTATGATTACATTTTAGGTTTGGATGAGCTTTATATGTACTGTCTTTTAGACGGAATCTTATTTCTATTTTATTGTTAAATATATCTGGTTTTACTGTCACTTTTGGTAATGAAATAACTAGTCGATTTTCTAAATCTAAAGATGTTGGTACTGGAATCTTGATTGATGGCTTATATAAATTAAATCTCTATACTTCATATTCTGAATCTTTATATGTGAATAATTTAGGTACTAAGCGTACATTAATTAAAAAAAACTCCTACAGTCTATGATATAAGTGTTTAGGACACATCTCGAAAGAGAGAACGCAAAGACTTGTGTCTAATTGAGTTAAAGTCTTTTAGATTACTCCTATCTTGGAGTATGTACGATTATATAAGGAGCAAACGAACAAATATTAGGAAGTTTAGAGTTAGAAGGAGTTCGAGGGTCTTGAATTTGGTATATATAGACATCTGCAATCCATTCCCTATAATTTCTTGTAATGGTCGCATATATTTTATCACTTTCATGAATGATTACTAACATTATGGATACTTATACTTGATACATGAGAAATCTCAATCACTGGACATATTTAAAATTTATAAGGCTGAGATTGAAAATCAACAGAAAAAATGGTTGGATTTCACTACTATGGTGGGTACTATGGCAGATACGACAGATCAAATAAATGTCCAAGACTTTTTGTCAATTTTCTAGAAAAGTGTAGTAATGTATCTCAGTACACCATACTAGAGACAACTCATCAAATTGTGTTACTGAGAGACAAGACCGCACACTAAAAGACATGTTTAGTAGTATGATAGCTTACACTACTCAACCAGAGTCATTATAAAGTGAAGCCTTAAAGACGGCTATTTACCTCCTTAATAGAGTACCTAGTAAAATAGCAGCTAAAATCCCATATGAGTTATGCACTGAGAAAACTCCCAATATTAAGCATCTTCATATTTGGGGTTGTCCAGCTGAAACTCGGCCTTGTATGCTATATGAGAGGAAGATGGACTCTAGGACAGCTAGCTGTTTCTTCGTGGGGTATTTTGAGAGGTCTAAAAACTTTAGATTTTATTATCCCTCCACTAAGAATATAATAGAGATAGATAACATTAAATTTAGATTAAGTAGGGCCAAAACAGAGTATATAGAGTGTAAATTCAATAAATAAGGAATCCGATATTGTAGTACTGTGAGACTAGATGGACAAGAAATACCGATAAGCAGTCCTTTTAAGTACTTGAATTCTATTATCCAAAAAGATGGGGAGATCACTAGTGATGTCAACCATAAGATCCAAGCCGGTTGGTTGAAATGGAGGAGAGCAATAAGAGTTTTATGTGATCGTAACATTCCGTTATGGCTGAAGGAAAAGTTTTATCGGACTGCTATTAGGCCAGCTTTATTATATGGCACAGAATGTTGGGTTTATAAGAGATATCATGCCCAGAAGATGAGTGTAGCAGAGATGCGCATGCTTTGTTGGATGTGTGGTAACACGCGGAGAGATAAGGTGAGAAATGAGGATATTCGTACTAAGATAGGTGTAGCCTCTATAGAAAAGAATATGAGAGAAAGCGCCTACGATGGTTTGGTCATGTGCGACGTAGACCTACAGATGTGCCAGTCCGTCGCGAGTAGAGCGTATCAATTTAGGACAAGTTAAAAGAGCACAGAGGAGACCAAAGAAAACATAGATGGAGGTAATACGACAAGATATAGAAGCTAAAGGTCTTAGTGAAGGCATATTGCTCGATAGGAATGAGTGGAGAAAGATGATCCATGTGCCCGATCTGCCGTAATTCTCTTTGGTTCATGTAGCCTACCCCATATACTTGGGACAAATGGCTTAATTATTGTTGTTGTGGATAACATTAAATTTATTGAGAATATTCAGAACAGTGAGAGTCAACTAGATAAAAATTCACATTTGAGAAAGAACATAAAGTTATACCCATGACACTTATTCTAAATGATGAAGTAATTGTTACACTTGAGCAAAACATACAATTGTGCTTATATAGGACAAAAATACAATTCATCCTGAAGCAAATCCTGTTGATGAGATAGATCCTGAAAATTCTCAACCACAGATGCCTAAGAAATCATCTAAAGAAAGAGATTAGCAATGCAAATGACTACATAGTTTATCTCCAAGAGTATGAGTAACATAGGGTTAGAGGATGAACCCACATCCTTAAATGAGGTCAAACTTTGTATTCACTTCTGGTCAAATATCATGAAAGATGAGTTAAAATTCATAAAGGACAATGACGTTTGAAATCTAGTAGAGTTGCTTAAAGAAAAGAAATCGTTTGGTTGTAAATGAGTTTTCCAAGCGGGATTCGAAAAGCGATATCAAAAGATATAAGGCATGTTTTGTCGCAAAGGAATTCACTGAAAGAGAAGGCTATAGGTTCACTTAGAGGAGGGGTGAATAGGTGATGGCTAATCTAATGGTCACTTAATGCCAAATAATGCGGAAGTAAAAACTATTATGACCTAAACTAAACTTTTACACTAAACACCACGTATAACACTAGAGTGTTGCCGAATTCCCCGTGAAGGGCTTTGGACAAACTCCTCTA
The DNA here is from genome assembly GCA_038442645.1 of Agave tequilana. Lineage (NCBI taxonomy): Eukaryota > Viridiplantae > Streptophyta > Magnoliopsida > Asparagales > Asparagaceae > Agave > Agave tequilana. Next base: position 174,785 of record JAVJIF010008757.1, read on the forward strand.
GATTCCCCTTGATAAGGGTTGAGGTGCCGCGTTGGCTCTCTTGGTTAAATACAAGTGTTAGCAAACAACCCAAGCAAGTATAACAATTAAGCACACAAGTATATCATGCATGTAAAGATAAACACAATAAAGGAATGCAAGATATAAACAAGAGACAAAGAGAGAGAGAGTGAGCAATCGCAAGCACAAGGGATTTGTTTCGAGGTTCGAGCACACTTGCTCTACATCCCCGCCTTCGACACACGAAGGATTTCCACTATGCTTGATCCCAATGGATCACTCCTCGGTGCCGCAACACCTACAATCCCTCGGACTCCCTAGTCCCGTACACACCGCAAGCCCACCGGCTCGCTGAGGCCGCACCTCAAACAAGAGTTCACACACGAACTCGAAACAACCGCGAACGCTCTCGTCGTCCGCCTCCTCAAGAAACAAAGAACAAGTCTTTGGTGATCACAACACTTTAATCACCTAAAAAACTATCTCACTACAACACTCCTATAAGATGAATAATCAATGGGTTGCTCAAGTGTTTGTGTGAGAAAACAAGGAAAGAGATGGTGGAGGAAAACTCAAGAAATTCTCTTTTACACTCTTGATAAAACTTTCCTTTTGATTGAAAATATTTGCCCTCAATTTTGTGGAGAAAAACTCTGAAAAGAGTAGGAAAAACTGGTTCTAAAAGTCTCCAAAAATCTTAGTGAAAACAATGGCCAAACCCCCAAATTTATAGGGATAGAAAAACTAGCCGTTGGGGTTCTGTCAGGCATGCCGGTCGACCGGCCGTCGACCGTCAACGGTCAAAATCCGACCGTTGGAGCCTCCGGCCGACCGCCCGGCCGACCGAAATAAACAGAGAGCACTGCTCTCTGTTCCGGTCGACTGGGTCGGTCGACCAGCAATCTGTCAAGTCAAGGCGTGCACGTCTGTGCACGTCGGTCGACCGTCGACCGACTTCGCCGGTCGACCGACTTCAGCCCTAGTCGACTTGGTAGGTCGACTAGTCGACTTGGCTGAAGCCTGGAACAGAAAATCTGGGATTAAAAACTTGGTCTTTTTGGCTCACTTAAAATCCCATAAAATACTGAAAAATCTTCAAAAATAGTTTTACCAATATACTATGATAAAACAAACATGCTTGCACAAAATCAAGGCATGTTACAAATGATTTGGACTATTTTTGTAAGTTGGAAATATTGGCTCAATTGAAAACTAGTATTTTTCTAAAATTTGTTTTCCAAACTTCTCCAAATACAAAAACAAGATTTTAAACTTATTTAAAGCATAGAGTGTATGGATATGATCCACTACACAAACATGGTGAAATATCTATATTTTTGACATTAAGCACTAACATGATTTTGGTTAGAAGATATGAAAACTTGAAAACCAAAATCCAAACATGTATTTTCTAAAATAGAAAATCTTTTGTAAAAACAAAACTATCAAGAGTGTGTGTGTAATATGTACTTGAGCAATCCACCAACTACTCTATCCTTTACATTTTATCTAAAAACAAAATCTTACTAAACAAACCTAGACACAAGTCTTCATCTTCTTGAAGTCTTCACTTGAAGCCTTCTCATCTTCTTGACTTGGTCCAAACACGATCCATAGAGTTAGACTCCTCTTGAGTACTTGATGTGGTCTTAATGCACAAGCTCTTGAATCAAACCGTGCTAGCTCCAAAACTTGACTTCAAATCCTTTGTTGAAGCTATGCACCTACTAAGATCTTGATCATAAATCTGTCACTAATTAAACACAAGATCATTAGTAAACATAACTTCATGAGTTGATCATCATCAAAACTAGAGTGATGGGCCTTTGGGCCAACAATCTCCCCTTTTTGATGATGACAAAACTTATGAAGTTATATATGCATGGATTAAAGTAAAGCTTCAAAGAAGCTCCCCCTTAACTCATGCATCTCAAAATAAACAAAATAAATATGCAATGAGGTACATAAACATGTATGCAAATGTAAGAGTAAACATGCTAATCAAGCATAAAACAAAAATTCTTTTTCTCCTATTTGCACAACAAAACATATATGCATAAACATAAATCCTTTAACCACAAAAGCATGCATATATACCAAATACCTCTCCCCCTTTTTGTCAATCATCAACAAAGGGGTTAAAGTAAAACAAAATCATCAAATTTTTCTCCCCTTTTTGTCAGAAACAAAGAACCAAAGAAGGGGTATAAACAAATAAGTCAATAAAAGGTTATATACGATATACATTCATGAAGAGGAAGACGGTAAAGTAACTTCCCTACACATATACATTACATGAAAGAGGGATGACAAGCCCTAATTCACATAACGTATAATATGTAATGCATAAGAGGAGATGTGAAGCTCCCCTTACACACGTGTATCACATAAAGAAGAGTTGTCAAGCTCCTCAATATACAATACACTCAACATGAATTTATATGTAGAAGAGATGTTAAGCTCTCCTTGCATATAGGCAATATAAATAAAAAATTTGAATTTTTCTTATAAAACAAAATTTTGAATTTTCCTTTCTTAAAACAAATTTTGAGATATCAAATAAACATAATTTTTTGATACCAATTTTAAAACATAATGCATAAGCTTAAAAAAAATTTGAAGTAAGCTTAGCATAAACAAAGTTTGTGCTTTTAAACATGTAAATTGATTTTAACTTAAGCACAAAACCAATCATATATATGTATGAAGAATGATTATACCAATTGAAATTGATACATACATATATAAGAAAACAAAATATGAGTATATACAAAAATAGAGTCAAATTGATACCATTGAAACGATTCAATGATACCAATTGAAACAATAATAGGATCATGTGTATAACTCATAAAACATTAAAGAATAAATAACTAATTAAATTAATTTTTGAAAAACTATTTAAAGATCCTTCAAAATGAAACCAAATCATATGTTTTTCATGAATCATACCAAATACACAAGAATTGACACTCAAAATCGATAAAGCTCAAAATATGTTCATGAAACAAAGTCATGACAAAACAATGAGGTGTGAGTGTTCAAAAATCATGTAACTAGCATTTTCATGAAAATAGTCAATGAAGCTCAAAATGATCAAAACAAATTATTCATTTTATTTTATCAAATAAAACATGAAGATTTATTTTTTATTAAAACAAAACAAACTTCTAGGTATATGTATGATTTATCTAAATCTAACAATATGCATACATATCCAAACATAAAAGAGTTGTATTTGCATGAAGGCAAGAGACTCACGGGTGTACATGTATATTTATTAGATTTGAATTAATAATACATATACATGAAGTAAAGCATAAAAATTGGCAAAGCATTTATAAATGAAAGAATCATCAAAACTAGTCTATACATATGCATATAGTGGGCACAAATGAGCATGAAGTGCAATCATATATAACACAATGTAGCTCACTATTTGTACATGTATAATACAGTTTTGATAAAAACTACATCTAAGCATGTTATCACCACATGAAGCACAAAAAAATTAAAACATGAACATGCTATGAATATGATATATGTAAAAAGCATGTACATAAAAAGTAAGAGTTTAGAGACTGTTACCAACTCCAAAGCTCCAATCATGGTGGTCATCCCATCAAAAATCTCCTTGATAGTGATGCATCAAATGTGTGTCCATCAAGTCCATTTGCATCCACCATCAAGGTACCAAATCTCTCACGTCTTGAGAGATCCCTCACCTATATCAAAAACATGGGGTGGGGGTTTTGGTACCCATATTTTTTTGGGTCCTTTGGGGTTAGTCTTGTAAGGAACCCAAAAATTTTTATTATTAGCAAAATTAAAATGATGCAACTTGTCATAACACAGTTTTTCTAAATGACCTTTGCGGCCACAATGTGTACATGTGTACACCTTAGGATGCTTATTTGTGTGAGTGTGATCATGACGTGCAACATAAGCATATGCATGATGATGTGCATGAATGTGTGGAGTTTGTTTCTTTGAAAATAAGGACTCCAATCTAGAATTGTTAAATGCACATGAGCTCAAAGTAGAGCTCAAACAATTAATTTTCTTTTTCAAAAATTTAACTTCATTTTGATCAATAGAGGTGGTGACATGTAAAGCATGATCAAAAGTCTTTTTCCTTTTAGAAACTTTTTCTTTTTCTTTATCAAAAGTTTTTCTTTTCAAAGTAGTGTTTTCTTGAAAAGCATTTCCTTTTGTTTCTCCACCAAGATAATTTCATTTTCAAAATCATATTTCCTTCACACAAATCATTCAATTTAGACATTAAGGAAATATTCTCATTTTTCAAATCTTCATTTTCTTTTTCTATGCATGCAATCTTAGTTCTAAATGAATCCTTTTCTTTTAGCATGCAATCAAAATTCTTTTTCAAATTTTTATTTTCTTTTTAATCATGTCATATTTTTCAAGTAATTGTTGACAAATGAAGTAAGCTTATCATATGACATGTTATCATCTTCTATCTCGGATTCGGTAGTTACCTCAAGGGGTTATCCCCTTGGACCATGTAGCACTTGTTGGAGGTGTCGCTTCCAACGTCCGAATCGCTCCCGGCATAATATAGATCCTTCTCGCTAAGGGAGGTGATGAAGTTCCAAGCTACAAACCGAATCAATGTTAGAAACCCTAGATAAATAATCATCATTTAGGGTAGACTTTAAAGCATGTAGGGCTTTTGCATTAGCCTCAATATTCTTGCTATCATTAATATATGAATCTTTAATTGTAGCAAGATAAACATGAATGCCTAGGGCCTTGAGGTACATAGACATCTTAACCTTCCAAATTTGGATGTTAAGAATGTCAAAGGTGGGTGGTGCCATGAAGTCCATGGTGTGTGTACAAATAATGTGATTAGCCTAAAAATGAGGATCTTTAACTCTAGGTTGTAAGACCCAAATCAGAGTACCAAGCTCTGATACCAATTGTAGTTTCACCTAGAGGGGGGGTGAATAGGTGATGGCTAATCTAATGGCCACTTAATGCCAAATAATGCGGAAGTAAAAACTATTATGACCTAAACTAAACTTTTACACTAAACACCACGTATAATACAAGAGTGTTGCCGAATCCCCCGTGAAGGGCTCTGGACAAACTCCTCTAGATTCCCTTTGATAAGGGTTGAGGTGCTGCGTTGGCTCTCTTGGTTAAATACAAGTGTTAGCAAATAACCCAAGCAAGTATAACAATTAAGCACACAAGTATATCATGCATGTAAAGATAAACACAATAAAGGAATGCAAGATATAAACAAGAGACAAAGAGAGAGAGTGAGCAATTGCAAACACAAGGGATTTGTTTCGAGGTTCGAGCACACTTGCTCTACATCCCTGCCTTCGACACACGAAGGATTTCCACTATGCTTGATCCCAATGGATCACTCCTCGGTGCCGCAACACCTACAATCCCTCGGACTCCCTAGTCCCGTACACACCGCAAGCCCACCGGCTCGCCGAGGCCGCACCTCAAACAAGAGTTCATACACGAACTCGAAACAACCGCGAACGCTCTTGTCCGCCTCCTCAAGAAACAAAGAACAAGTCTTTGGTGATCACAACACTTTGATCACCTAAAAACTATCTCACTACAATACTCCTATAAGATGAATAATCAATGGGTTGCTCAAGTTTTGTGTGTGAGAAAACAAGGAAAGAGATGGTGGAGGAAAACTCAAGAAATTCTCTTTTACACTCTTGATAAACTTTCCTTTTGATTGAAAATATTTGCCCTCAATTTTGTGGAGAAAAACTCTGAAAAGAGTAGGAAAACTGGCTCTAAAAGTCTCCAAAAATCTTAGTGAAAACAATGGCCAAACCCCCAAATTTATAGGGCTAGAAAACTAGCCGTTGAAGTTCTGTCAGGCCTGCCGGTCGACCGGCCGGTGGACCGCCAACGGTCAAAAATCCGACCGTTGGAGCCTCCGGCCGACCGCCCGGCCGACCGAATAAACAGAAGCACTGCTCTCAGTTCCGGTCGACTGGGTCGGTCGACCGGCAATCTGCCAGGTCAAGGCGTGCACGTCTGTGCACGCCGGTCGACCGACTTCAGCCCTAGTTGACTTGGTAGGTCGACTAGTCGACTTGGCTGAAGCCTGGAACAGAAAATCTGGGATTAAAAACTTGGTCTTTTTGGCTCACTTAAAATCCCATAAAATACTGAAAAATCTTCAAAAATAGTTTTACCAATATACTATGATAAACAAACATGCTTGCACAAAATCAAGGCATGTTACAAATGATTTGGACTATTTTTGTAAGTTGGAAATATTGGCTCAATTGAAAACTAGTATTTTTCTAAAACTTATTTTCCAAACTTCTCCAAATACAAAAACAGATATTTAAACTTATTTGAAGCATAGAGTGTATGGATATGATCCACTACACAAACATGGTGAAATATCTATGTTTTTGACATTAAGCACTAACATGATTTTGGTTAGAAGATATGAAAACTTGAAAACCCAAATCCAAACATGTATTTTCTAAAATAGAAAATCTTTTATAAAAACAAACTATCAAGAGTGTGTGTGTATATGTACTTGAGCAATCCACCAACTATTCTATCCTTTACATTTTATCTAAAAACAAAATCTTACTAAACAAACTAGACACAAGTCTTCATCTTCTTGAAGTCTTCACTTGAAGCCTTCTCATCTTCTTGACTTGGTCCAAACACGATCCATAGAGTTAGACTCCTCTTGAGTACTTGATGTGGTCTTAATGCACAAGCTCTTGAATCAAACCGTGCTAACTCCAAAAAGTTGACTTCAAATCCTTTGTTGAAGCTATGCACCTACTAGATCTTGATCATAAATCTGTCACTAATTAAACACAAGATCATTAGTAAACATAACTACATGAGTTGATCTTCATCAAAACTAGAGTGATGGGCCTTTGGGCCAACAAAGGCATTGACTATAAAGAACTTTCTCCCCAATTTTCATGAAAGATTCTTTAAAAATTATCATGACACTAGCGGCTCACTTCGACCATGAGTTACACTAAATGGATGTTAACATTTCCTTCCTTGATTGTGACATTGCGAAAGAAATCAATATAGTACAACCAGATAGTTTTGAAGTCAAAGATTCACATTATCTAGTTTGCAAATTAAAGAAATTCATTTTTGGTCTAAAGCAAGTATTCCATCAATGATATTTAAAATTTGATCAAGTAATATCGGCTTTGTTTCAAGAAAATATAGCTGACCAATGCATTTATCACAAATTTAAAGGGATTAGATTTATATTTCCTCTTTTGTTTGTGAATGACATTTTAGCAAGTAATGATGTAGATCTTTTACTAGAAACAAAGAGTTTTCTCTCAAAAATCTTGAGATGAAAGATATAAGAGACGTTTCTCTTGTAATGGACACCCAAATTCAAAGTGAAAGAACTTGTAGAATATTAGGTTTGTAACAAAAGACCTATATCGATAAGGTGCTAGATAGATACAGATGAAAAATTTCTCTCCGAGTGATACCTGTCTTTAGGAGAGGTAAGTTGTCTACTCCAATGTCTAAAGAATTAAGGACGTTCAATTGAACGAAAAACCTCCAACTTGATTTTCATCGACCTGTCTGATTGGACCGGTTGATCTTGATCATGAATTGGATTACCGAGAGATAACACGCGTTGCATGTGAATCGAAGCAAGGAAGTGAGAACGGGAGAGTTACAAATAAACTTTGTACTATTCTCTCCTTTCTCTTGTCATTTGTCTTCCTTTTGTTAAGTCTTAGTGTAGTTGAGTTCTGTGGGTATGAGTGAGTGAGATTAAAGTTGTAATCTCTTTATATTATCCCCTTTTGATTAATGAATTTCTCTTACTGTTTTCTCATGTTAACGTGAGTCATATTGACTCAATCACGTTTGATACTTGTGTGATGTCTTCTTTATCCCAATAGGCTTATCGTTGCTATCTGTTTAACCCTACTTGTACTTGACATCTCTTATATTAGAAGCACACTACTACTACAAAACCAAAATATTAAATTTCAAACAAGCCACGACAATGATATAATTATCTTTATTAATGGATGAGGTTAAGTTCTAACTGCGTGACCCAGATAGTTAA